>SKCR01049759.1:0-63085 GCA_019454045.1 Zanthoxylum bungeanum
AAGTTTTAAAAATTACGATTTCACCTGAACCGCGCTTCCGCTACGTATGACCCCAATAAAATGGTATCAGAGGGAGTTTGATCGTACATCCATCACATATTTCATGCTTGATATATGATATATAATCTAATTTTGATATTTGTACATGCTTGTAATGTAGATGTTATTTGATTTTTCGGTTCTATGCTAATAGGAAACGTAACAGAGATTTAATGGTTAAGTAAAATTATGTTTTCCCGGGTAGAATTAAACTGTTGAGAAATTGATCTAAATTAAATAATTTTATTAGATGTAGAGTAAAACCCACTTTAGGAATATTCTCGCTTAATAAGGTTTTTTAGTAAGTAGTATTAGAAATACTTGTTTCTTGGTCCGCCTTATCAGTACGGATGCAAATGATTTCCTGATGATGTAGCTGTATCATACCAAATTTGTGCAGTTATGGCTGATAGCAGTTCATTTACTATGGTATAACTTATATAATAAGAGACAAATTCAAGTGAAAGTGGAAATCCTGAACGTGCCAAAGCTGTCATGACTACATCTGTGGATTGAGTTTGTCATTGACAAGTGAAGCCTTGATACGCCTCATGTGAACATGCCAAAGCTGTCACAACAAGAAATGATCAGGACCAAAATCAGGAGTCACGGTGAGGGTGATTGACAATGAGTTGTCTACCTGTGAATATATATAGGCGAGAACGTGCCAAAGCTGTGAGTCGAAATATATTCATGGGGTCCACTTCCCATTATGGAATTCGATTTAATTATTGAATTCTTATTTTCTGTTGGGGATTATGGTATTACGTAAAGTAGTGGGAGGCACTACTAGGTTAAAAATCCGTAACTAATGCAGTGTGTAATATTATGATAATTGGCGTTTATGTTTTCCTTATTCTATTATATAGATAGAATTAAACTTTTAATCCATTGTATGCATATTTTATATATGTTTTATGACTTCATTTATGGTTGTAGATTTCTAGAATAAGTTCTAGATAGAGTAGGCTTGGATATTGTTAGATTAGTCTAAACCATCGGGAACTGTTGTTCCGATTTTCTTGAAAAATCAAGATGGTAGTGACTTAGTTACCAAGTCATGATAAGTAATCTAAATAGATATATGTTTAAGGATATAATTCTATAAAGAGAATAGTTTCTTATGCGGTAAAGATTGACATGAATTAGTTCATGTTTCGATATTCTTGATTGGCATTAAGAAAACCTCATTAGGTATTTGTTTATCTGATAATGACGTTTCTTAACATTAGTGACCTTTAGAGGTCACCTGTCCGACACTGTTTTCTAGTTAATTATTTGCAACTGTTGTGAATAGTTGAATGCAAATTAGAAAGTTAAAGAAAAGAGATGTGTATAGTTGTGTGTAGAGAATATCGATTCTCATAACAAGACAAATATAGGTATTGGATAACAGATCTCCCGTCTAGTTATTTGAAATAATATTTAATGATTTCTTTTATATTTGATATCAGAACTTTCGACTATTGGATAGTTACTTGTTCTTTATAAACAGTTGTTACATATTTTAATACGATTAGTAGTGTCATTGATGAAGTTATAAACATTAAGAAAAATATTTGGTTAAGTAAATAACTTGGAATAGTGCTTTATGAGATTTTATTACTTAAGCATTAATATTTATTCTGCATGGTAATTGATGGTCTGATACGAGATCACACCACATATCCATATCCATTTAATGAATATTATAATCAGGGAATGTAATTAAAATCTCATTCAAACAAATAATCATCATTGGACCATATATTTATTAAACTAATACATTGGATGTATGTAGTTTAATAAATTATAAATTGTCTTGGGTAGTTTTCTTTATACGTAACTTATTTAATTAGTTGTCATGACTTAGTTACATGTTTCTGAAAGAACATATATTGAACGCCTTGAAATGTTCGAGAACTTTCAATCCGTTCTGATGAAACGTGGATCGAATATTTTGACTTGTTCAGAGAATTTCGATCTGAAGTTTGAAAATAGTATCTTTAAAATTCATCGCGAGCCTTTGAATTGTTTAGGGATGTATGATATGATCAAACAGATGAATTTAGGACAATTAATTCTAAGATTATTTAATGAATGTGACTCTTACTCAATATCATTCTTCTACAATTCCATCATGATGGAATTTGTGAGTGGAAGGAATTGAATCTTATATGATTTGATTCGTTTGATATTGAGTGTTACTGAATTAGTTTCAATAATCTTGGGAATATGCTCTATTAACATTAATTCATCCTTTTAATTAAGGTTCCATTAGTTTCTACAGTTACGTATATGATATGTATAAGTAGAAAATTCGAATCTTGAAAAGTTTGAGATTTGAGTCTTTCTTTTGTATAAGGGTTATATAATTGAAATTACTTGCGCCTTGAAGGTACAAGTAAAATTTTATCATTTATTCTATTTAATAGAATATTGTATTTCATTTGATAGAATATATTTTCTCCGATCCCGAGTAATTTCATTACTTGGTGTGTAACATCAAATGTTGACAATTGTAGAAAAGACTTGACTTATTGAAGTCAAATGTGAGTGATAAACTATAAATGGAACTATATAATTAATAAGATGAAAAAAACCCTTAGACATCTTTCATATAAGTCTAATAGGATATCAGAATCATTTGCAAAGTATTTGATACTTAATGGTTCTATCGTTTTCATATTGAAGAAAGTTATCCTATAACTTATAGTGGGAGCGATATTTGATATTGATTCCGGAAGTTAGCATTAAACCATAGATCTAAGATTTTTTAAAGCTTACTACGATCAAGTTTTGAACTTGATTGAGCTTTCGTTATGAATCATTCAAAAAATGTGCAAATAATTTGCGCAGCAAAAGTAAAGTGAGCTTATTAAAAGTTTGACCTTTATAGTATGACAGTGAGAAAGGTTATAAATAGAAATCTATTGTAGATTCTGAGGAAACTTGTCTCTAGTCGTACTAATTAAATAATTAAAGATTTATTAGTTGATGTTAATAGTAAACTGTGTATTTTAGCTAGGAATGCAAAATGGCGTTTCTGAATGGTTTATTCGGATAAGAGATCCATTGTGATTTGTTTGTTTGAAGAGTTCGTTCTGGAATGGCCCTAGAGTTTGTATTCTGTTAAGATTGTAGTTTAGAATACTAGCTTATAGAGTTTATTGTAGAGTCAGGTGAGCTTTCCGGAAATCTGTGTTCTCTAATTTTGATATCACTCAGATTGTCTGATTTTATCAAAGTATAGAGAATACATATATGATAACATGATTAGTGACAACATACATATTTCTTTCTAGTGCTGTATATCCTAACAACATTATCATTATTAAGGTAATAATGGGATGTTTGTGAGGTAAAATGTTTACCTAAGTCTTCTTTTCTCCGTGAAAGTAGTGAGAGTAGTCTCTGTTATATTTGATATAAAGTTGTATATATGATGTAAAATTAAGAGACTTGTGAGATACTCTCATTAGTCGTGCATTATCTGTGTGACAGTTAGTATAACTGTTTGACAATTAGTGAGTCTCTTATATATAGTATTCATCTTTCGTAAATGATGAATTCTTAGTCGAAAGAGAAATTGATTAGAATGTCTAGTCAATCTTATGCATCATAGGATGATGGCATAATGAATATTATATTATGTGAGATTAAAGATATCAATTTAATCGTAATTGTTATGAGTTATTTTGATATGTTGTAGACCATAGGATGTGTCTTGAAACATGTTATTTGTTATCTTTGAGATATTAAGAACGAGTTTATTATTCATGGAGAATATAGTCTCCAACCATTAGAGTCAGATTAGTTTTGAGTCTAATTATGATGGTAGACAGTCTACGTCATATAGAGTCAAAAAAGATACAGTGGGAGTGTCACGAATGATTCCAATGTGTTAGTAGAATTAATTGTAACTTTTGAAGTATTGACTTATGAAGTTGCATGGTGACCTTATAGATTAGAAGTTTTGATATTAGTGTTGTGCTTGCGGTTGTCTGCATAATATTTTGGATTTGATCCATAAATAATTGGACAACTCAGTAGTTGTAGCACAATATTGATGTCACATTTGAGGCATATTTATGTATAACTTAGGTTCTACAAAATATAATGATGCTGGTTAAGGTAAACGATTGGGTTTGTTGGAAAAAATCAATATGTTATAGCGTTGTTGCCTACCTCTTGAGTACTAGGTGAGCTCTTGAGGGCCATGCGCGTAAGATTCATATTGAGATATGTATATGATATCATGGATTGGCACTAGAGCACATGGAGAAATTGTTAAGGTTGGTTCTTGGAGCGCCAATTCGGATCATATTTATGTTTGATTCATGAATACGAACAATATTTTTTTTTCCATAATATTACTTATATATGGTTACATCTCTTGCTTTATATACATATTCGATCAATAATGATTAGATTAAAACTAAATCTGATTTAGTGATATGTATATTTTAGACAAAGACCCCATGATTTACAACGTAGTGCACAGTTACAACGTAGTTGTAATTGACATTGGGAAGTGTCATTATAAGTTGTATATTCTCAAATAAAGTTCTTGGTCAAGATTAACTAACACGGGTCGGTTAGTAAAATCCGCTGAGACCAATACATGTCGTATATCGAGACTTGGTCTGATGGTTTATCCCAGTGAACCATAAGTCTTTGGAGACTCGTATAGATATGTAGGTGTTTATTCGATAAATAATGAATGACTCACCGAAAATTTCCTAATAGATAGTACACCAATGTCAATAGGAATCTTCTCGAGTGGAGTAGCATAGTGGTCCCTAGACTCGCGATACCATGGTGGATATATGAGTTATCCTCCATACTTTGATGGCAGTCACATCACCGACCTATTTAGGTCAGACCTCCACCTGTTTGTTGGTATGGACTGATACTCATGATATCCGGTATGTATCAAGATAGAATTTGTCAGTCCTATGTACAAGACATATATATCCTACACGTGTTTGCGATCTAGTAAATCCATGGCCGTGGTACACTGCGAAAGCGAGTTCCAATGGTTATTTATAGATCATATATTTATAAGTCGATTATATTATACCTTAGGGATTTGACGTTCCCATCTATATCCCTGGTATAATATGGATAGCCTGTGACGGAAGGATTATACGTATGTGATGATCTCGACTTGCATAGTTCAGCAAGATAATCCATAGTCGTCATAATTTACGAGTGGATGAATTATGGACATGAAATTGGATTTCATGATGAATGTGCCTGAACTTAGAGAGTCCTACAATATGAAGTGTACTCGTTGAGCACTTGGGCAACGCGTTATGAATAATACTGATTATTCATAATATTTTATCGGATTAAATTAGTTAATTCGAATCGTTTAATCCATAAATGAAAATGCACATGTCAGGTTAATTTTGGTCGTTATAATATATATTTGTATTTGATACATGATTAGATTAGATACACATTAATTGACAAATAATTTGATGACACGTGTAAAGTAATAATTATTGTCTTGTTTTGACTTTTATTATTTAGTTTACATATGTAAAGTGTTGTCTTTTTATTTAATATATATTAAGGTAATATATGGTTAAATAAAATGTTATATGTTACACTTCTTATCAAGCTTTTTCAATTGATTTAAAATTAATTTTTTGTTTGATCTCTTTACCCCCAACTAACACCACCTCCATAAATAAAAAGAAAAAAATATATTCTCTTTCTCCACACGAAATTTTCCATTAAATAGGGCTTTAAAAATTATATTTTGAGAGACAAAAAAGGAAAGACATGAATCAATAACAAAGCTCAAGGAATTTTGGAGATTCACGAAGTAATCTTTCATATCCTTAAACTTTGAAAGTTTGTTTCTTGTTCTTGAGCTACTAGAAATGTTCTAGGGTTTCTTTTGGTTTCTTAAATTTGGGGCTTTCTAATTTGGATGATTGATTAAGTGGCTATATGCATGTGCAAGTAAACTTTGAACAAGGTTAAGGTAATTTGAGTTCAATTTGTTGTTGGACAACTTGGTTGTCATTCTAGAGTTGTTAAGCCACTCTAAAATAACCTATAGAGATATTTCATGATAGTGGGACGTAGTTGGTGTAAGATTAATTTGATTAATCTCATGAAAATTTGATATTTTGGTGATGAAAAATATGTCATTTGGATGTATTGGATGTGTTGGGAGTTAGGATAATTTCCTGAAATTATTTCGGAGTGAAAATAAGTGAAAACGGTGAAAAACGGCTTTACCGGGTGAGTTTTGAGCTTACCGAATAACGGCTGCCCAAACAGTGAATTGGTCACTGTTTAGGCAGCCCATGATCTACCCAAATACCGTTGGATCTGACCTGGGCAGCCCTCGTGTGGTCTCGGTTGGTCGGTTTTGACTAAAAAGTGTTTTATGCTATTTTGCGGAAAATCATTTTTGTAAAAGTTTCCTAATATTTTCATTATTATTTATGTCATTATATGATATCGAATAATATGTTTAGGTGAAATATGAATAAATTATAGATATATGATATCTAATAATTTATTCGGTAACTTTAAAAGTTTTAAAATTACGATTTTGCCCGAACCGCGCTTCTGCTGCGTATGACCCCAACACCTACTGATTTGAAAAATTTCGGGAGGTTGAACTTGAGGCCAACCGGGCTCATGTTTTTTAGAATAATTAATTTCTAATTTTTAAAATATTTTAATGCATAAAAATTAAAAAATTAAAAAATTAAAATATTTTTAGTGATTGAAATTCTAGTTGCAAATCCAAGAGAGTGTGAATTTGGTAAATAAAAATGTTTATAATTTAATTATAATAAATGTGAATTTAAGATATACAATAAATGATGAACAATAAATATAAGAGTATGAAATATAGATAATCAAACCCAATAATTTTTACGTGGTTCGGCAAATACGTCCTACGTCCAATCCTTCAAATATAACGAACTTAAGGATTTCACTAAAAAATCACCTTTATAACCTCAAAGGCTCAATTCTCTACACTTGAACAATGGTGTATAATCCACACCTTCATCCAATGTATTTCCCAATAATGAGATGATAAGAATTCATCATAATAAATATCTTCAGTTATTAAATACAAAGATTAAAATTCAACTATGTTTGTGTTTGACTTTTGAAGATAAGTTAGAGCTCTTGACAATTTTTTGGAATAATTCTTAGATAATTAAAATGTACAAAAAGTATTTTCTAACTTGATTTTGATGAATATTTAAAAATCTCACATAAATATGTCTGTTAGGTACAAAATATTTAAAAACTATGTGTTATAGTCATATTTTAACAAGTTTTATTGAGCTTAGTCATAATCATATGTTACTTATGTCACATTGAGATCTGTTGCAGTCACATTAAACCCAATTTACCAAATTCACATTGAACTTAGTAATAGTCATATTTTACCTATGTCACACTGAGTTCTGTCACAATTACATTATACTTAAGTCACATTGAGCTCAATCATAGCATTTTGATCTCAATCACAATAACATCATTTTAGTTACAATCATAGTAACATTGAGCACAATCACAATCACATTTCACTTAATCCATACTTTAATAAAATCACATTTGATCTAAGTCACATTGAACTCAGTCATAATCACATTGCAAATAATATAAGGCCCTTATACTTATTAATTGAACTCACATTGCTTACCATCAATCATATTACTTACACTAATCACAGTGCTAATGTCACATCCCAGTTTCCCAAGATGTGATCGGTAGGAGACGGCGTATCCATCTCTCTAAGCCTCATTAGTTGCACATGTATGACATTTTTTAATATCTAACTAAGCTGACCGATCTTAAATACATGCATGAATGTCATACAATCCACAATAAATAATTGAAACATACTTGATATCACATGATTTATATTTACTGAAATTCGGCCACTTGGCCTAACATGATCAATATGTATACATGTGGACCTCTGATATCGTGATCTTATTGACTGTAGTTGGTGTTCATTTTCTCTAAAATTCATCCTCAGCATGCAAGAGATCCTGCAATACAAAACATGGAAATGGAAGAGTAAGTCTAATGAACGACTTAATGAGTGAAAACTAAAAGTGAAGTATAAAATAATGAACTTAGATTAACGAACCCATACAAGGTAAGTTTGTGAAATCATAAACTTATAATATTGAGATCACATACCGTTGATCTTGAAACTAAAACTGTAAATCCTGAACCATAATCATAAACTAAAACATAAGTGGGAAATCTGTAAACATAGTCAATGAAATGTAACCATGAGGTGATAACTATAACGAAACTATAAGCACAATGCATAAACTTACAAATGTGACAGCAACTATACAACGTAAACTGAGAATATTTTGAAGGCGGTATAAGTGATAACATATCTACAAACTGAAACATGGCTTGGAAAGTATGCAATGACTTATGACCTTAGACTTGAACTTAAAACTGATTCATGAACTGTGAACGTAAACTCAAAGTTGTACACATGACTTGAAAACATAAGCATGAACTGAAAACTATAAACATATTTTAAAATTTGTCAACTTGGCATGAAAACCATAAAATATGAACTGAGGGCATGACTAAAAACTATATCATGAGATGAAAGATATGTCATGACTTGTATTGAACCCATGCTATAAATAGATTGTCATGAAAATCTCACCGGTATTGTATCCAAGGGGCGTGATATCTACTTAGCGGGACTTAGCACTGCATAAAAAAGGTAACATCAACATGAAATACCTAAGAAGGTCATTGAAATACCATTAGGCTTGCTGAACTGAGCATACCATGGATATCTATCCATAAGGAAACGGTACTCTACTGGTGGTTTGAAAATATTTCATTTCTTGTTCTTTAAAACCGTTTACTGAAAACTTAAGCTGAAAATCATGAAAAATCATGAATTGAAAATGTATTTCATGAAAACATAAGCTGAAGACATAACACATAAAACATGAACTGAAAACATGTAAATCATGAGCTTGTAAACATGAATGATAAAACACGGGCTGTGAATTATAAAACATGACACTTGACTAGTATATCATGAACCATAAAGCTTGTGACATAAGCTGCAAACCAAAAATATGATTTGTAAATCATGAACGGAAAGCATTTTTTGTGACAGCATAAACTGTGAAGACATACTACTGAAAACATAAGCTTTAAACCTACGATGATTAAACATAAACTAAAAATATAGATTGTGTACATGTATCATATTAGTGTAAACAAAAAACATAAAATGAAATCGTACGTACATGACTTGGAAAAATATGAGCTAAAAATATGCATTATTATCTCGTAAAAACATGATTCATTAATATGTATACTTGAACTACTAACTTGTATAAGGTAAATTGTAACATGAACATAACTTGCGAAAGATGAAAGATAGCTTATATACCGTAAATCATATTTTATAAATCTTAACACATACATCGTAAGCAAGGTACATCACAATATAAATAACATGAAACATAAGTATGTAAGTATTCACTCACTGATTCGACGTCCTAATACCCATGTGCTCATATGGATCCAAAAGGATCATCCACTAAGAATCTATCAGGTGTTCAAGTACGTTTAGCATACTCGAACATATCAATCATATACTTGCATGTGAATGATACGTGTACCCATGAACCTAAACTCCAACCAAGATTACATAATGCAATCTCAATAATAATAACATGAATTTGGCTTATTACAAATCTATAACATGAAAATCAAATCCTACATCAAAAATTTCACAACATTACAAAATGTAGGAATTTCTCTTAATATTTATAAGTGAAGTGTATGAGAGACATGTCTCATAAGTAGTGCCTTATGGGAAAGACAAAAGTTTAAGGGACATATCCTCTAAATTAAAAGAACATAACTCTAGGAATTAAAGGGCATTAGAAAAAGGTATGACATTTAGGAGGGTTGCACCCTAAACCAAATGGTGTCCACAAAGGCACCCTTCCATGCCTAAAAAATGGGGCCTTGGGTTCATTTTCATATATCCAAAAAATTTCATAACTTATTCATTGTTAAGAGAGTCGCTTCTAGAGAGAGTTTCAATCATTTTTGACCTTATTCAAGTTCTTGGAGAAAAATGTGCCCATTTTACAAGAAACAACCAAGAAATCATAGGAGAACGTTAGCCACAAAGAATTCATTTTTATTGTATAATACATTTCTAAATTGATTAATACACATTCAAATCAAAAAATCTTAATAACTTATTAATTTTTCATGTGTTCTTAACTCTGAATTTTACATGTTTTAATAGTCTTCTTCCTGAAAAATTACGTTACATGCATGAAAATTACGTAGGGTCGTTCGAACGTCCGATGAACGCATAGGGAAAAACCCTATATTTCGCATTTTCATTTGAACGCGAGTCCTCTAGAAAGGTTCTTCAATGCGTATTCAAATGTCACTAGAACGTAAGTCACTGGAAAGGTTCGTTCGAACGCATCTTCAAACGCTACACGAACGTGAACTCTATAGAAGTTTCGTTCGAACGGCTGAACGAACGTGACACTAACGCAAATCAATCTTGAAATTTTTTAGATTTAAAATAATAACATAGACTTATATCAATCTATTAATTTCATACAACTTATATTATCTTGATTAATATCATATGATATACATGTTATAACTATGGAATTTGATATTATAGAATATATGTAGTAATATTAACTTAGTAAAATCATATATTGAATTTTGTAAACTTGGTAGTATAAGTTTAAGTTAATATTAGGGTATTCAATTATCACAAGTATACACCTAGTTTATAATATGATAAAGTTGAAAATTATTTGTTGATTATTTGTTGCATACTTGGTTGAGAGTTAAAAGTGTAATTATACACAAGTAATTCCATCCAAGCTTGATTGGATAGATATTTGAAAATTATTGTACTTGTGAATTGAAGTGTAACACTAAGATTGAACACATATGATGTTCTATTGAGAATGTAATTAAGGATATTCTATCAACAAAGAGATAAGATCATAAGTGGGCAGAGATTTAAGTGGTTACTCCGGACCCCCTCGTCCTCTAGGAATTTTCTTTATTCACCTATCATAAGAAACCTTAGTCATAAATTCAACGACTTGTGTTATTCGAAACTACTTTCCAAGATAACAATAAGTGGACACTTATTGTAACACATAAACAAGATCATACAGCTGATCATTATATGATTTGTCTTATAGACGTATAGATTATTGTTTCATTTCCAGTTTCACATGGCTAGTGGAAATATCACAGTACTAGTCGCTCATGAAGAGAAATCAAATAAGTTTAGTGGAACAAACTTCAAACAGTTGTAGAGTAAAATATTATTTTACCTGACAGCATTGCAGTTGGCTAAGTATTTCAAGGACGATCCATCGGGTTCTGTGAAGGGAGAAACCGAAATAGCTAAGCAACTACGAGTTGAGATATGGTCGCAAAACGACTTCTTATGCAAGAACTACCTTTTGGGAGGACTTGACAATACCTTTTATAATGTGTACCAAGGCATGACTTCTGTGAAGATTCTCTAGTAATCTCTTGAGAAGAAGAATAAAACAGAGGATGTCGGACATAAGAAATTTATCGTGGGTAGGTTCTTAGACTAGTAAATGGTAGATTCAAGGATGATAATGTCTCAGTTGGGTGAACTACAGTTGATCATTCACGAAATATTAGATGATGAAATGAAACATTACGAGACATTTCAAGTTGGCACAATTATTAAGAAGTTGCCTCCATCATGGAAGGACTTCAGGAGATATCTTAAACACAAGAAGAAGCATATGAGTCTTGAAGACCTTGGAGTTTGATTGAGAATCGTAGAGGACTACGAGAAGTCCGAGAAGGCTAGCTACAAAACTATGGAGTCTAAGGTGAATATCATCGAAGGTGGAAAGAGTAGCAGAAAGAGAAAGAACAGTGAAACTGATTCTTCTCAAGAAAATAAAAGTTCAAGGGGAAATGCTACGTCTGTGGGAAAAACGGTCACATGGTAAAAGATTGCAGAGACAATAAGTCTCAGGACAAGGGCAAGAAAAAGAAAAATGAGGCCTATGTCACTGAGGATAAGCTGCTAACTGATGAGATCTCAGAGTTGAACCTCGTAGTAGGTGTAAGTGAAGACAAATGGTTGGGAATCCGAGAGAATGATGGGTAAACACGGAGGCTACTCGTCATATTATAATGACAATAAAATATTTTTCTCCTATCAGAAGGTCGATGGTGGCGATCATCTGACTATGGGAAACTCATCTACCTCTAGAGTGGTTGGACAAGGCACAGTGATTCGAAAGATGACATCCAGGAAAGAGCTTACATTGAATAATATTTTGCATGTTCGTAATATTTGGAAGAACTTGGTTTCAGGTTCACTCCTTAGCAAGAATGATTTTAAGTTTGTATTTATTTCTGACAAGTTTGTACTGACCAAAAATGATGTCTATATAGGAAAATAATACCTCACTAAGAGCCTTTTTAAGTTCAATGTAATAACTGTCAATCGACACAATGCTAATAATAATAAAGCTACATCTTCTACTTATATTGTTGAATTACAAAATGTATGACATTGGAGGTTAGGGCATGTTCATTATGATACAATGCGTAAATTATCAACATGGACCTCATACTTAAATTTAAAATCGATAACCAACATAAATATGTAGCATGTGTTGAAACAAAAATGAATAGAGTATCATTTCATTCCATAGAACGAAGTTCTGAACCCTTGGAACTTATACACACCGATGTGTGTGCTATGAATGTTGTGTAAACAATAGGCGATAAAAAATGCTTTGTAACTTTTATCGATGATAGCACATGATTCTGCTATGTGTATTTACTAAGGAGCAAAGATGAAGCTATTGAGAGCTTTAAACACAATGAAGTTTAAAATCAACTTGGCAAGAAGATCAAAATAATCAGGAGTGATAGGAGAAGTGAATATTGTTCCAATCGTGGAATTATTCATGAAACAACTGCTCCTTATCTGCCTCAACAAAATGGGATTGTGAAACGCAAAAATCGAATGTTGAAAGAAATAATGAATGCCATGTTGACAAGCTATGGTTCACCAAGAACTTGTAGGGGGAAGCCTTGCTTTCCACCAACTACGTTTTGAATAAGTTACCTCACAAAAGACTGGACAAGATACCATATGAATTATGGAAATATCATGTATCTTCCTATAAATATCTGAAAGTATGGGGGTGTCTCGACAAAGTGATGGTTCTTAAACCTAATAAGGTGAGAATATGACTAAAAACCATTGACTGTATATTCATTGGATATGCTCACAATAGTAGTGCGTATCGATTCTTGGATATAAGTCTGAAATTCTTGACATCAATCCAAATATGATAATTGAGTCAAGGAATACGACATTCTTTGAAGAGACATTTCCTTGTAAGGAAAAACATAAAACATAGTCTCTCAAAAGAACCATTGATATTGCTATAAGCAGTGATCAAGTTATCAAAGAATCAAATCAATATGAAAATATTGAGGAAAATGAACTTAGACGTAGCAAAAAAGTAAAAACGTCTAAGTTATTTGGTGAATTGGATGAGGATATTACATTGAACAACCATAAGGTTTTAATATTTCTAGACAAGAATACAAGGTGTGCAAACTTGTAAAATTCTTATACGGATTAAAACAAACACCTAAACAATGGCATGAGAAATTTGACAAATAGATGTTGTGAAATGGATTCAAAATCAATGAGTATGATAAGTGTGTATACACTAAATCAACTCAAAAATGATATGTCATTGTGTGTTTCTACGTAGACGATATATTGATAATTGGTAGCAATCATGAGATGATTCAGTCTACCAAGAAAATATTGACCAACAAATATGACATGAAAGATTTAGGGGTAGCTAATATGATCCTAGAAATTAAGATTTCTAGAGCATTAGAGGGATACATATTATTTCAAGCCCAATATGTTGAGAAAATAGCTGATAAATATAATAAAGGATATCCAAACTTTGCTAGAACTCTTGTGGACCTAACTATTTATTTATCAAAGAATAATGGTTCGAGCGTATCGCAACTAGAGTATTTGAGAATCATCGGAAGTCTGATGTATCTCACAAATTGAACTCGTCTAGATATCACTCAAGCTATCAACAAACTTAGTAGATATATCAATAATCTAGGACATAACCACTGGAAAGCCATAGTAAGAGTTTTGAGGTATCTGAGAGAAACTTCAAAATATGGTATGTATTATAGAAGATATCCTGCTATTCTAGAAGGATTTATAGCGATGATAACTGGATATATAATATAGTAGATTCCAATCCATGAGTGGATTTATTTTCACACTTGATGGTACAGTCGTATCATGAAAATCCTCGAGGCAAACATGTATTGCTCGGTCTACTATGAAGTCTGAATTCATAGTATTAGACAAAGCTATAGAAGAAGCAGAGTCACTTCGAAATTTCTTAGAGGATATTCCAAATTGGTCAAAACCAGTACCAACTATAAGCATACATTGTGATAATCAATTGTATGTTGGGAGAACCCAAAATACAATATATAATGGTAAGTCTCGACATATAGGTCGAAGACATAATACCATAAGGCAACTGGTCTCAAGCGGTATAATTTCAATAGACTATGTCAAGTCGAAGGAAAACCTAGCGGATCCACTTACTAAAGATTTACCTATAGAGCAAGTTGAGAAGTCATCGAGGGGCAATGAGCTTAAAGCCTATAAATTAAGAATTGACACTATGAAAAACCAACCTAGCCGACTGGAGATCCCAAGATCTAGGTTCAAAAGGGACAACTGAAACTTTATGCAATTCAAAACAAGCATTGTATAGTTCTATACTCTAACTCATTCCTATAATGATGCAGAGTGTTTTCTGCCAATATTAGGATAAGTTAAAGCTTTTAATGATCATTATATTATGAGAAGAGTCCTAATGAGGGTAAAGATAGATTACCTTTCATAGTAGGTCACCTATTTCAAGTAGAAGACATGCCACTTCCATGGGAATTTTAAAGGGTGGATTGTTAGGGTTGGTGCTCTGAGCGCCAATTTTATTATGTATTTCCTTGTAAATACTTATGTAACATTTTATTATGAATATAAAATGAACAGTTTCTTTTATATATCTTCTTCTTTAATATGGTAAAAATGTAACCGACCTTAGAATGATTAGTTATCATACTGTTGCAAAAGCGTCGCCACTGACATTGAGTTGTATCATGACGTTGTCATTCTTAAAATGTTCCCGGTCAAGGTTTACACAACTTGGTCAGTAAGTAAACCCGTTGAGACTGGTGCATGTCGTATATTGGAATATTGAATTCTGATGGTTTCTCAATGTACATTGAGTCTTGGAGACTCGTATAGATGTGTAGGTGTTTATAGCGGATAAACACTGAACGACTCACCAAAGATTCTTAATGGATGGTACACCAACGTCAATAAGAATCTTCTCGGGTTGAGTGAGTATAGTGATTCTTTGACTTGAGATACCTCTGTGGATATATGAGTTATCCTCCACACTTAGATGGCAGTTACATCACCGATCTATTTAGATCAGACCTCTGCTTGTTCGTTGGGAGTGGACTGATGCTCGACCTGTATGATTCAGAGAGTTTATCCGTGTTCGTCATAATTTACGGGTGTGTGAATTATGGACACGAAATTTGATTTCGTGATGGATATGCCTGAATCTAGAGAGTCTAACTAATGAAATATACTCGTAGAGCACTAGAGCAACTGTTATGAATAATACTGATTATTTATAACTTGTTTAATGGTTAAACGAAAAATACATGCAATCGGGACCTGACGGTCATTTCTGAATTATTGTGTATTTGTATTTAATACTTGATTTTATTAAATACACATTAATTAAATATCAAATTGTGATATTTGACATATATCATTTATATATATATATATATATATTTGAATATTTAATGTAAATATAATACATATATTAAGATATTTGTATTTAATTATTTAAATGTTAAATAATTAAGTTAATTAAATAACAAATATCTTAAGTCATCATTTGATTTTTCAAATCTTGGAAATGGCATGTTACCATTGGAATACATGTTGATCACTTTATTAAAGATAAGAGTTAACTTTATTAAAGCTAAAATGTGGACTAATAGAATTGAAACAAAAATAAATTAATTGTTATTTATTTTTGCTTGGGTAATTCGGCCATAATGAATGAATAAACAAAATGGTTTTGTTTTTCATTTACAACACTTACACAAGTTTAACAAATATTTACAAAGAGAGTTGAGAGCATTTGTTGAAGAAAGAAAGGAAATCCAAAGCAAAATTTGGAGATTTTGTAAGTTTTTCACACTTTCGTCTACATGAAAATTGCTTCAATTTATCTTAGCTTCAATTTTTGTTGCTAAGTTGATGTCTCTACTCTTTGGGTTTGTAATTATATGTGTTTAAAGCTTGTTGGATGTGATTAGCATGTGTGATTAATTATTGAGCTAATTAGGAGTAATTATGTTTAATTGATTAATTAAAGATTTAAGTTGACATTCTAGAGTTGATTAGCCATTCATAATTAACCTAGAATTTTTTTTGATTAATTTCATGATGGTGAGACTTGATTGGTGTGGTATTGAATTGATTAAAGCATTGAATTAATTCAATTTAATGTAAATTGTCCAATTTGAGTAATTTGTGAAATTAGGGTTCCTAACCTAATCAAATTTTGGGTCTTTTCATATATATGATATAATTTGATGTATATGTGATGTATATTAAATTGGGATTGATTGGATTTGATCTTGACATGTTTTGAACATTTGGGGCCAAATTATAATTAATGGAAAAACTGGGTTGTGTTCGGCAATTGTAAGAAAATTGGAGATCATGTTGCAATTTCTGATTTGATGTGTTGGACATGTTAATAATCATTTTAGAAATGATTTAGAATCATCCAAAATTGTATTTGACAGTTTTAGGACTAAAATGATCAAATTATAAAAGTTTGGGGCAATTCGGTAATTATAGGAAATATGATTTCTTGGGTTAAAATTTCAGATTTTAAGTATTGGTTAATTAAATAAATAAGTTTATTTAATTATTTCGAGAAAAATTTTTGCAATCGGAAAAATCTATTTTCCGTGTTCCGCTGCGCTAACCCTGTAATTCCGTATAAAACCCCTACATGGATTACCTAAAGTACTTGATGAAGCCAATACCGATGTTTATGGCAGAATTGAACACAACCGTAGAACGAGAAATGGTCGAATTTAAGTTGTCTTGGTTTACCCCAACGTCGGAACAGTTCAAGACTATTGGTCACTAGTTTGCCAAGTAAATCTGATTGTCAGTCCCTATGAAAGGTTCAAGGTGAAAACTACATATTCCTATGCAGATTAATTTCACGAAAACTCTCTTAAATATTTGTATTAAAATTAGAGAATTGTGGGGGACTGTAGGAAATTCTCTTAATATTTATAAGTGAAGTGTACGAGAGACATGTCATTTAAGTAGTGCCTTATGGGAAGACATAAGTTGAAGGTGAAAGGGTTTTAATGCGAAAATCTGATAACGCAGCGAAACAGTGGAAAATCAAAATTTTCCGATTTCAAAACTTTTTCTCGGATCAATTAAATAAACTTATTTATTTAATTACCCAATTATTAAATTATGAAATATTACACAAGAAATCAATTTTTTGTGTAATTACCAAATTACCCTAAAATTTTGCATTTTGTTCATTTTAGTCCTAAATTGTTCAAATTTTTTTTGGATGATTCTAAATCATTTCTAAGATGAATTTAACATGTCCTAAATGTCAAAATACAAATTGCAACAAAAAACCCCAAAAAATGTCCTAAGGCCGAGAGCCCCTAATGGAGGGCAAATTGTGCATTTTGCACTTTACATGTTCAAAACACATGAAGATGAAATCCAATCAACCCAATATTTTATATGCATCAAATACACATCCAAATACACAACATAAATGAAAAGCTCCAAATTTGGAAGTGGTCTTAAAACCTAATTTTTCAATTTCATCAAATTAGACCAAATTAGTAAAATCCAACACTTCAATCATGTTTCTTCCACACCAATCAAGCTTCACCACAATGAAATAACTATAGAACAAATATAGGTCATTTAAGAGTGGGTCAATAACTCTAGAATGGCAACAAGTTTATCAAATAAATAAAAGAATGCTAATTAACTCCTTATAAGCATTCTATAATCTTAATACATGCTCAACCCTATCCTTAAACATCCATACTCCAAAAACACAAAGAATAAAGAATAGAAAAACTTAAGAACATCACAAGATGAAGCCAACAACAAGAGGAACATTTTTCTCTCTAATGGCAAGTTGGAAATACTCACTAAATTCCAAGCTTTCTTTGATTTTATCTTTGTCTTTCTTCTTCTTTCTCCCAAGCTTATTTTGTTTTTGTTTTAATGGAGTTTTGGATAAGATTTTTTGTCAATAAAAAAATATCCAACCCTTGGACATTTTAGCTTGGCCGAAAATCTCAAAGAAAAAAATATCAAGATATATTTTTAATTTGTTTTAATAATGCCAACTTGTCAACTTGTAAAAATGTGATCATTAACACTTTAATGAATTAATTAAAGTCAACAAAGGCATCTTTAAGTCATCTCAACAATTTATCATAACTTTAATACATTTATATTTTAATTAAGTTAATCATTTAACAATTAAATAATTAAATAATTATTTAAATACAAATATATTAAATATATGTATTATATTTACATTAAATATCAAATACATATATATTTATGATATAAGTCAAATATCTTAATTTGACAATTAATTAATGTGTATTTTATAAAATCTAACATTAAATGCAAATACACAAAAATTAGGAAATGACTATTAGGTCCCAACACATGTATTTTTTGTTTAACCTTTTAAACGACTTTATAAATAATCAATATTATTTATAAATGTTGCCCTAGTGCTCTACGAGTATATTTCATTAGTGAGACTCTCTAGATTCAGGCATATCCGTCACGAAATCCAATTTCGTGTCTATAATTTATCCACCCGTAAATTATGACGACCACAGATATCGCTGAATCATACAGGTCGAGGTCATGGCAAATGTATAATTCCTCAGTCACAGGTATCCAGATATATCCCAGAGATATAGATGTAAACGTCAAATCTCTATAGGAACAATCCCGTCGACGTCTCTATTAGCAATCTCTAAAAAAACATTTAGAACTGACTTCTAAAGTGTACCACGGGCCCATGGTTTTTATCTGATTGCTAATCATATGGACTACCTATGCCTTGTACACAGAACTGACGGATCCTAGCTCGATACTCACATGACACCCTGAGGATCTATCCACACCCAAAGAACAGGCGGAGGTTTGATCTAAATAGATCGGTGACGTGACTGCCGTCTAAGTGTGGAAGATGTCTCATGCGCCCACAGTGGTATCTCAAGTCGAAGAATCACAAGTGCTACTCAACCGAGAAGATTCTTATTGACGTTGGTGTATCATCCATTAAGAATCTTCGGTGAATCGTTCAGTGTTTATCCGCTATAAACACCTACACGTCTATACGAGTCTCCAAGACTCATGGTTCATTGAGAAACCATTGGAATCATATATTCCAGTATACGACATGTACCGGTCTCAACGAGTTTACTATACTGACCAAGTAGTGTAAACCTTGACCAGGAACTTTCTGAGAATGACAACGTTATGATACAACTCAATGCCAGTTGCGACGCTTTTGCAACAGCATCATGACTAGTCATTCTAAGGTCATTACATCTTTATCATATTAAAAAATAAATTATATTACAGAAAATGCTATATTTTCAAAATAATAACATTTTACATTAGTATCCTAAGAGAAATACAACCGGGAATTAGCGCTCCGAGCACCAACCCCAACAGAAGGGAATATCATCTAAATTGAAAGAACATAACTATAGGCATTAAAGGACTTTAGAAAAGGATATGACCTTTAGGAGGGTTGTACCCTAAACCAAATGGTGCCCACAAAGGCACACTTCCATGCCTATAAAAAATGGGGCCTTGGGTTCATTTTCAACTATCCAAAAAATTTCATAACTTAGTCATTGTTAAGAGAGTCATTTCTAGAGAGAGTTTCCACCATATTTATCCTTGTCCAAGTTCTTGGAGAAATGAGTGTCCATTCTACAAGAAGAAACCAAGTAATCCTGGGAGAACGTTAGCCACAAAGATTTCGTAGAGCACCGAGGCGGGGCTAATAAGTTCTTAAGGAAAAAGGCATCTCGGCTTGGTCTTAAGTTTCCATCTTCTAGAATAAATTTTCAGGTTTTTCTAAGTTTCTATGTTTATGGTATTTTGATTGCATGATAGTGAAAAATTGATCGTATAATGCATGTCTAAATTGATTAATGACACATTCAAATCAAACACAAAATACCCAAATTCTAAGGTTTACTCAATCCACGGCATATAATGTGATTCAACCAAACCATGCATATATCATGTTATTAAGCACCCATCTAAGCATGATTAACTTCCTAATCATGAAAGATTATGAGAAATGGACATGGGTCACAAAATGGATTTCTATCATAACATGATAAAATATAAAATAAATGTTAAAATGGAGAAAATAAGACTTACTTGGTTCCCTAGATGGGCTTGATTTTCGGAAAAAATTAGGGCGGAGACCGAAAGGGAGAAGTGAAACGATGAAGAAAAATGAAAGGGATGGGTATATATAAACCCATACATGACCGATATACCAGTCTCATTGCCTATATATATGTTCCATAAGTAAAATTTTGAAGATTCCAGAACATACATTGGCTGGTTTAATGATCAGTATGGAGACCGATATGAAGCATGTCGGCTCAAGAAGTGCATGTCATGATACAAGGACACTAGTATGCGAGTTCCAGTGGCTATGTTGAGCGTTAAACCACCGGTATGCCGGTATAAAAACCGATATACTGGTCCCAGTGCATAAATGAAGGCGACATGATTTTAAATGCTCGTGAACTTGAACCGGAAATGTAACTAAATGCTCACAATCTTGAACCGAGGAGTTACATACATTGAGTTTAGTCACAATCATAGTAACATTGAGCACAATCATAATCACATTTCACTTATTCATATTTTAACAAATTCACATTTGACATAAGCACATTAAACTCAGCTGTAGGCATTGTATTTTTGCATGTGAAACCCGATGATGAGTCTCATTGGAGGCACTACCTTTTGAGTCACGGAAGTCACGGGAAACGGATATCGGAAGGGGGGAAATTCAGAATAAACAAGCTCACTATCTTCGTTAGTGCTACGTTCGTTACTTCGTTCGAACGTCAAACAGATTGCGGGCGTTCGTGTCGCGTTCGAGAGGAAGCGTTCGAACGGTGTCGTAATTCTGGTTTTGCTGTTAGCCTCACACCCCAGCCCATTTAGCTCCCCAAAGCCCATAAAACACATCCCAAATTAAATAAATAAATATAATTTAAACATTAAATAAAATATTAAACCATTTACCAATTAAATAAAACATTTACCAAACTTAAACTAAAATTAAAAAGAAGATATGCCTAGTTAAAATCAATCAACCAATATATTATTCCCAAACTTAAAATATTGTATGCCTAATCAACTTAAACTAAATGTTCAACCTTCCCTATCTAGCCAAGATTTGTCCCCCCTCAATCTAATCATTTCCTTATCCAACACCAAATCAAATCCCTCTTTAATTAGCCAAATCCCTCTCCTTGTCAAGCCTAGCCCTTCTCTATATAAAGAACCCTTCACCAACCTTCTCAACCCCTAACAAAAAGCCATCCTCTCCTTGACACATATAATTCTCTCCACTCTCTCTAATACACGCCCAAGAAACTTCACATATACACAAAAAAGAGAACAAAGAGCCCTAACCATCTCCTCCATAACCGAATCCACTACAAGCAACGATCCTCCACAGCCGAATCCAAAGCACTAATAACCACCATAGCCGAATCTAAAACAAACAAAACTCACCCTTAGCCGAATCAAAACACTCCCCTCCTTCATCGAGAACACATCCCCCCATACAGCCCTTACAAACACTCAAAACCAGCCCCCTAAAACACGCCTAAACAGCCCCTGAATCACCTTAAAACAGCAGCCCAAATCCTCTTAAAACAGTCCCTAAAAACCTTAAAAACAGTAACATAAAAACTGCATTCATAATCTTAAAAATAATCACACACAACTGCACTAAGAACCCACACAAACTTGGAATAGTTCATTGAAACGTTAAAACAGGTGGCCTGAGCAGTGAGCAGCAAGACAGAGGCCGAACAGGAGCAGAACGGAGTTCGAACCGCAAGCAAAACAGCAAAGCAGTGAGCTAGGACGCTGAACCAGTGAACCGGAGAAGTTGAGGAGTTGTAACCCTTCCGACATCCGTGAAACGCAAGCCTGAAAGTTGGCTAAAAGGTTAGACCTGAGGGTACTTTTCACACTCATCTTTATTTGACTTTTGTTATTTATTTGAATATATTTTACTTGTTTGTTAAATCTTGCTTGTGTATGATGTGTGTTGTGGGTATTGAATGAATGAGAGATGTTAACTCTCGCGGTATATCGGATGGAAACCGGACATAAATTTCATAGCCGATCCGAATGGACGGTAATATGATCTGTACTCAGGACACAACTCCACGTATCGCTTGAGTAAACGGCACCCTCTTTTGTTTTGTGTTACTTTGTTTATTTATTTTTCGTCACTTGAATTCTGTATGTTGTTTATTTATGCATGATTCAATCGAGCGCATGGGCTTAGTGAGTTAGTCCAAAGGTCCTCTATTGAGAGACGAAGAGCCGAAAAGGCCACCTTTGTGACACTACTTCGCCGCGCCGGTTGATGTGTGTTCGGTTGGATGCAAGATACATTCAATCGGGCATACTTAGTTTGATATTATTTTCTTTATCTTTTTATGCATGGTTCAATCAAGCGCATGGGCTTAGTAAGTGGAATGAAAGATCCCTTATGGGGAGGGGTTAAAACCCTTTACCACGATGCTTTGCCGTGCCGGGTTGATGTGTGTCGGATTGGATGTAAGATGTGTTCAATCAGGCATACTTGGTTTTGATATGATTGGCTTATTTTTGTATGTGTGATGTGATGCGCATGGGCTTAGTATGTTGGTCTAAAGGTCCTCTATTTGAGAGATCAAGAGCCCCAAAAGGCCACCTTTACGGCAGTACTTCGCCGCGCCCCTTTATTTTGTTGTTTATGTATTGCGTCCCATTTCATGCATCAGGTCTGTTCCCGTTCAAATGCGTTTACGAACGCAACTCGAACGCGCATACATTTGCCTTATCATGCATCAGGTCTCATTTCCGTTCGAACGCGTTCATGAACGCCATACGAACGTGAGCATTCTGTTTCATTTCCGTTCGAAACACGTTAACAAACGCCATACGAACGTGAGCATTCTGTTTCTTTTCTGTTCGAACGCGTTTACGAACGCTACACGAACGTGAGCATTCTGTTTCATTTCCGTTCGAACGCGTTTACGAACGCTACACAAACGCGAACACACTGAACTGAGATATATTCATCACATGCCATGTATAATTGTTTCTTAGGTGATTTTTTATGGAATCACACATAATCATTCTTATCTTTGTGCACATAATGATGAAAAGCATGTTTATTCCATTAGTTGCATCGTTTGCCTTAGTCTTGATTTAACGCATTACGATTCATATACCTATGCCATGATGACTTTGGAGTATTATTTCTTGTGATATATCGGATGGAAACCCAGACATAAATTCCGTAGCCGATTCCGAATGGACGGTAATGCGGTCTGTACTTGGGATACAATTCCACGTATCACTTGGAAAAGTGCTCACATGTATGCTTGTGCGGTTATTATGTATGCTTGTGTTTTCATGAATATGATATGCTGAATGAAGTTGTATGTTCATTGTTACTTTGAGGTATTTTCAGGCATGTGTTCTTAGATATGAGATATATGTGAAATGTATGTATAAGTGTTATTTTGTACCCGTGAATATAGAAGCATGATATTCTTAGAAATAAGTGTTACTTAGGCCTGATTAAATTATTACACAAATCATTTCATTACAAGTGACATAAGTAAGGGACCATTCCGAACCCAACGGTTTGAGGTCTTCCCTTGCAAGGGGTGAGTGCGGCCTTAAATCTTTGTCCCGGTTCACACCGGGTGGCGACTCCATTATTCTCTGGTTTAGTCCTCCGTGGCTACTCCGTACTCCCGACCGGGCCGCGAGCTTGCGACAGAAAGCGTCGCCCCAGATTCCTGTGTTCCCACAGTCTGGCGACTCCACTGGGGATAGAGAATCGGCCCCGAAATATTGACTTGTAATGATTGGATTTATGTTTTAATTGACCGTGTCTATAGTGGATAAAGTGAGGGTTTAATCAAAGGCATTTTGAGGCTAGGTAATGGTTTGGTGCTTCCCTTCATTCACTACCTTTCTAGAAGGAAAAGTTGTGAAGGCACCTAGATAGCCATCTACTTGTGGCCTATTGTGATGGACTAATTTGGAGGACTCGTTGTTTATTCCTGACAACAAGCGATAAGAGCCTAAGTGGCTTGGGTATTTAAGTGAGCCTCGCTCCACCTTCCCTCTGGGGGATCTACAACGGGAAATCCATTTGACTATCCGTCACACACCATAGCTCATTGGCACGTACCTTAGTGTATAAAAAAAGGGTGCGCTCACTTGGTTGCTCGAACCCTTGAGTGGGGAGACCTAGTTGTGGGCCATCCTTCGCCGGTTGAGAGAGCCTTTGTCTATACTCTTGCTAACCCACCCATAGACCGGGTTGGCTAAAGTAACAATTATTTCCTTGAATATGTGCTTGTGGACCATCCTCATTTGGATGCAGTTGGACTATTGGTGGAAATGCGGGCTTGTTGGGCCATTTAAACTGGGGCAAGTTCGCACCTTATGACTATTAGGCCAAAGCTTCTGAAATGTCGATGGGCCATTGTGTAGAAATTATTATGTCATGTTTGCATCATCTTTCTTCTATGCTTGTGTTTGAGAACATCGTCGTTTGGATCCAGTTGGACCATTTGTCATGGGATATGGGCTTGTTGGGCCATTTAAACTGGGACAAGAACGTACTTCATGACTATTGGGCCAAAGGCTTCTAAATGATTGATGGGCCACTTTGTGATTGTGTTCGAAACGTTACCATTTGGATTTAGTCGGGCACTTTGTCATGAAATGTGAGCTCATTGGGCCATTTAAACTGGGATGGGTTCACTCCTATGACAATTAGCCCGAAAGATTCTAAAATGATAACGGGCCAATTTGTTTGAGAATTTTAATTGATTTAGTATGTTATACATGTTACATGCATCTCTTGCACCTCATACATACATATATCATGTTAACACCATCTATGTCTCAAAAAGACATCATAGATACCGTTTAGGTTAGAGAAGGGACAAGACTCACTAACAGAACAAGTATGAGTGAATCCATGATAATGAGGTGTCCCGTATGGATCAGTTAGAGAACAGTCTCGCCAAGGTCACTGAACAGTTGCAAGCTTTGACTACTGCTATGGCTGGTATAGCTGTGCCCCGTGCTGGGGAAAATTCTGAGAATGTGAGGCGTGAGGAGCCTTCGAATGGGTTGAGGGATGATACCCCCGCTTTTGATGATGATATGGCAGAGTATGCAGCAGGCAAAGTATGTGGGTCTCAGGCAGAATTTCAGAAGCTCCGGGATCAGGTTGAAACAGTTACCCGTAAAATGAGGGGTAAAAATGAAGAGTTGTTAGATTATGAGGCAATGACGTTCGGAGAACAGCTGTCAGCTCAGTTTAAAATGCCCGACATGGCCAAGTTTAGTGGGAACGGAGACCCGAGGGTCCATCTGCAGCAATATGTCTCAGTCATGAGTTCAATGGGCCTATCACAGCGCCAAGTCCAAAAGATGTTTGGGATGTCACTCGAGGGGGCACTGTGGTTTGGTATCATAGCCTTGAGAAGAAGGTTAAGGAAGATTGGAAGGAACTAGCTGATGCTTTTCTGAAGCAGTATGTTACAGACTTAGAAATTGACTTGTCACTCCGTGATTGGAGAACACTAAGCAGAAGCCGGAAGAAAGCTTCAATGAGTATGTAGACCCCTGGAGAAGCCAGCTTCTAAAATGCAGACTCGGCCCTCTGAGAAGGACCAGATTAAAGTGATCATCAAGGGCACTAAGCCCTCGATCTACAGCAAGTTGAGGAGGATGACCTCCATGATTGTTGATTTCGACAGTTGAGGGAAACTGTAATGGATATTGAGGAAGAAGAGGCTTGAAAACAGAAGAAAGTTTTATGGCTAAAATAGAAGAACTTTTGGGGGGCCTGCTGAGACCAAGCCCGCTACTGCCGAGGTCGCTACCGTCAAGAACCGGTATTTCTCTAACTGGGGAAGCCGTTATCTAAGGTACTTGAGAAGTTGAAGGGACAAGGACTCCTAAAACCCTTAGAGCTTAAACCACTTCCAGATCCTATACCACCCAACCTTAACCTAAGCTTGTATTGTCACTTCCATCAGAGGAGAGGCCACGAAACTGACAGCTGCACCCGCCTTAGGCATGAAATCCAAAACCTCATTGATGCTCACAAAATACCTGACCCAGAAAGAGAACAACCCAACGCATACAGAAATCCCCTACCCAACTACATGATCAACTCGGGCCTACCCGAAACCCTTGTCCTCCAAACTCTCAACCACTCAGCTTCATTCATAGGAATAGGGGATGACAACTATGGAGAACCATAGGCCAAGAAAGAAGGCAATGTTGCGAATGATGAAATCATCCCTCCTAGTTTATTTGATCATGCATTTTTAATATAGACATTGACTTGGTCTACATGTTCGAATCATTTTCTTTAAATGATAATAAAGACATTATTTCACTGAATCTCTTCTACAATATGAGTATATTTGAGAAAAACATTCAACCTTGGCACTATGAAATTCAGTGATGTTTAGAACACGGGGAATCTTCGGGAACAACAACAGTACAGTCAGTTTGAGAAATGAATCAGTATCAGTTTGGGGATGAGTCCCAGGGCCGAGGCCCGCATCAGTATCAGCTTGGGGGCGAGGCCCACATCAGTTCAGTATCAGTTCTGCCGGGAATGGCATTATGTGGGGCGAGGCCCGTATCATTATCAGTCTGGGGGGCGAGGCCCATATCAGCATCAGTCTTGGGGCGAGGCCCATATCAGTATCAGTCTTGGGGCGAGGCCCATATCAGTATCAGTCTTGGGGCGAGGCCCACATCAGTATCAGTCTTGGGGCGAGGCCCATATCAGTATCAGTCTTGGGGCGAGGCCCGTATCAGTTCATTCTTGGGGCGAGGCCCATATCAGTATCATCTTGGGGCGAGGCCCACATCAGTATCAGTCTTGGGGCGAGGCCCATATCAGTATCAGTTTGGGGGCGAGGCCCACATCATTATCAGTAACGGTTCGGAAATGGACCATTATCACATCTCGCCGAAAATGGCACTCCGAAAATGAGCATGGTTCGAAATGGACCATCATCTCATCACTTGCCGAAAAGGGCACTCCGAAAATGGAGCATGGTCGAAAATGGACTATTTTCACATCTCGCCGAAGCGGCACTCCGAAAATGGAGCACAGTTCGGAAATGGACCAAGGAAGGCCTAACCCATCGGAATATAATATATATACATGCATACATGTATACATATCACATACATGCAATGTTTGTTTCGTGTTCGCAGGTTTATAGCAGCAAAGACCATCTCATCAAGTAACGGTTCAAAAATGAGCCACAATCTCGCACAGCACAGTTCAGGAAATGGACCGCTACCACAACAAATGCCGAAAATGGCGCCCCAAAATGGAGCACACATAGCAGATGCCGAAAATGGCGCTCCAAAATGGAGCACTCACAACAGACGCCGGAAATGGCACTCCAAAATGGAGCACTCACAACAGATGCCGAAAATGGCGCTCCAAAATGGAACACACACAGCAAAGGCCGAAAATGGCGCTCCAAAATAGAGACAGACACAAAAGATGCCGAAAATGGCGCTCTAAAAATGGAGCACGGTTCGGGAATGAACCAGGGGTCGCAGCACCTCACCCCAAATCAACTCAACTCAACACATGGTAAGTCAAGTGACAGCTGGCGAGCCAGGTAAGTAGAAATGCATTGCATAACTTTGATATGATTGTTCAAAGTCACACACTGCACAAGTCCCATCAAAGTGGGGGCGACTGTAGGCATTGTATTTTTGCATGTGAAACCCGATGATGAGTCTCATTTGGAGGCACTACCTTTTGAGTCACGGAAGCCGCGGGAAACGGATATCGGAAGGGGAAATTCAGAATAAACAAGCTCACTGTCTTCGTTAGTGCTGCGTTCGTTACTTCGTTCGAACGTCAAACAGATTGCGGGCGTTCGTGTCGCGTTCGAGGAAGCGTTCGAACGGTGTCGGTAATTCTGGTTTTGCTGCTAGCCTCACACCCCAGCCCATTTAGCTCCCCAAAGCCCATAAAACACATCCCAAATTAAATAAATAAATATTAATTTAAACATTAAACATTAAATAAAATATTTAACCATTTACCAATTAAATAAAACATTACCAAACTTAAACTAAAATTAAAAAGAAGATATGCCTAGTTAAAATCAATCAACCAATATATTATTCCCAAACTAAAATATTGTATGCCTAATCAACTTAAACTAAATATTCAACCTTCCCTATCTAGCCAAGATTTGTCCCCCCTCAATCTAATCATTTCCTTATCCAACACCAATCAAATCCCTCTTTAATTAGCCAAATCCCTCTCCTTGTCAAGCCTAGCCCTTCTCTATATAAAGAACCCTTCACCAACCTTCTCAACCCCTAACAAAAAGCCATCCTCTCTTTGACACATATAATTCTCTCCACCTCTCTAATACACGCCCAAGACACTTCACATATACACAAAAAAGAGAACAAAGAGCCCTAACCATCTCCTCCATAACCGAATCCACTACAAGCAACGATCCTCCATAGCCGAATCCAAAGCACCAATAACCACCATAGCCGAATCTAAAACAAACAAAACTCACCCTTAGCCGAATCAAAACTCTCCCCTCCTTCACCGAGAACACATCCCCTCATACAGCCCTTACAAACACTCAAAACCAGCCCCCTAAAACACGCCTAAATAGCCCCTGAATCACCTTAAAACAGCAGCCCAAACCTCTTAAACAGTCCCTAAAAACCTTAAAAACAGTAACATAAAAACTGCATTCATAATCTTAAAAATAATCACACACAACTACACTAAGAACCCACACAAACTTGGAATAGTTCATTGAAACGTTAAAACAGGTGGCCTGAGCAGTGAGCAGCAAGACAGAGGCCGAACAGGAGTAGAATGGAGTTCGAACCGCAAGCAAAACAGCAAAGTAGTGAGCTAGGACGCTGAACCAGTGAACCGGAGAAGTTGAGGAGTTGTACCCTTCCGACATCCGTGAAACGCAAGCCTGAAAGTTGGCTAAAAGGTTAGACCTGAGGGTACTTTTCACACTCATCTTTATTTGACCTTTGTTATTTATTTGAATTATATTTTACTTGTTTGTTAAATCTTGTTTGTGTATGATGTGTGTTGTGGGTATTGAATGAATGAGATATGTGTCAACTCTCGCGGTATATCGGATGGAAACCCGGACATAAATTTCATAGCCGATTCCGAATGGACGGTAATATGATCTGTACTCGGGACACAACTCCACGTACCGCTTGAGTAAACGACACCCTCATTTGTTTTGTGTTGCTTTTGTTTATTTATTTTTCGTCACTTGAATTCTGTATGTTGTTTATTTATGCATGATTCAATCGAGCGCATGGGCTTAGTGAGTTAGTCCAAAGGTCCTCTATTTGAGAGACGAAGAGCCGAAAAGGCCACCTTTGTGACACTACTTCGCCGCGCCGGTTGACGTGTGTTCGGTTGGATGCAAGATACGTTCAATCGGGCATACTTAGTTTGATATTATTGTCTTTATCTTTTTATGCATGGTTCAATCAAGCGCATGGGCTTAGTAAGTGGAATGAAAGATCCCTTATGGGGAGGGGTTAAAAACCTTTACCACGATGCTTTGCCGCGCCGGTTGATGTGTGTCCGGATTGGATGTAAGATGTGTTCAATCGGGCATACTTGGTTTTGATATGATTGGCTCTATTTTTGTATGTGTGATGTGATGCGCATGGGCTTAGTATGTTGGTCTAAAGGTCCTCTCTTTGAGAGATCAAGAGCCCCAAAAGGCCACCTTTACGGCAGTACTTCGCCGCGCCCCTTTATTTTGTTGTTTATGTATTGCATCCCATTTCATGCATCAGGTCTGTTCCCCGTTCGAACGCGTTTACGAACGCAACTCGAACGCGCATATATTTTGCCTTATCATGCATCAGGTCTCATTTCCATTCGAACGCGTTCACGAACCATACGAACGTGAGCATTCTGTTTCATTTTCGTTCGAACGCGTTAACAAACGCCATACGAACGTGAGCATTCTGTTTCATTTTCGTTCGAACGCGTTTACGAACGCTACACGAACGTGAGCATTCTGTTTCATTTCCGTTCGAACGCTTTACGAATGCTACACGAACGCGAACACACTGAACTGAGATATATTCATCACATGCCATGTATAATTGTTTCTTAGGTGATTTTTTATGGAATCACACATAGTCATTCTTATCTTTGTGCACATAATGATGAAAAGCATGTTATTCCATTAGTTGCATCGTTTGCCTTAGTCTTGATTTAACGCATTACGATTCATATACCTATGCCATGATGACTTTGGAGTATTATTTCTTGTGATATATCGGATGGAACCCAGACATAAATTATGTAGCCGATTCCGAATGGACGGTAATGCGGTCTGTACTTGGGATACAATTCCATGTATCACTTGGAAAAGTGCTCACATGTATGCTTGTGCGGTTATATGTATGCTTGTGTTTTTCATGAATATGATATGCTGAATGAAGTTGTATGTTCATTGTTACTTTGAGGTATTTTCAGGCATGTGTTCTTAGATATGAGATATATGTGAAATGTATGTATAAGTGTTATTTTGTACCCGTGAATATAGAAGCATGATATTCTTAGAAATAAGTGTTACTTAGGCCTGATTAAATTATTACACAAATCCTTTCATTACAAGTGACATAAGTAAGGGATCATTCGAACCCAACGGTTTGAGGTCTTCCCTTGCGAGGGGTGAGTGCGGCCTTAAATCTTTGTCCCGGTTCACACCGGGTGGCGACTCCATTATTCTCCGGTTTAGTCCTCCGTGGCTACTCCGTACTCCCGACAGGGCCGCGAGCCCGGGACAGAAAGCGTCGCCCCAGATTCATGTGTTCCCACATTAGCCCTTATACTTATTTATTGAACTCACAATGCTGACCATCAATCACATTACTTAGACTCGTCACATTACTAACCCTCAGTTATATTAGTGACTGAAAGTTGTGTTATGTGTGTCTTAGTCACATTGTTAATCGTCAGTCATATTGGTAACTGAAAGTTAATTGTATGTGTTTCAGTCACTTTACTTCTAATCATATTGCTAACCCCAATCACATTGGTGGCTGAAAATATATCAAAGTGTTTTGAATAATACGCCTATTTAATTTATTTCAATCATATTGATAACTGAAATTTTGTTAAAGAATTTTAAAACAAGCCTATTTCGTTGTTGAAAATTTATGGGAAAAAATATTAATAAATTCAAATACAAGCCTGCGAGTTGCAGCATGTTGATAAGTTTCTGGTTGATGAGTGGTAAATCTATCACTATTTCCCACTCATTTAACCTTATATTTTGTATAGTTTCTTGAGTATTATGAATATTTTGATGTGTTTTGTGTTATTTTGTAGATAAATAAAGTTTCAGGACATTCTGGAGGTGATTTGGGCCAAAACAGTGAAAATTAGACGAAAAGGGAATTTTCGGTAATTTCCCGCGTCGAGACGCTAGGACCTTCAGAGTCGCGACGCCTAACATGCGTCGAACAGTGCTAACGTGCGCCGGGTCCACAAATAATAAAATCTGAGAAAAGTTGACTTTACTAACGTGTTCCGTACCACGTGTCACCATCACAGCCGATCTGCTAAAATACGTCGTGCCACGTGTCATCATCCTACGGTGATGACAGTCATCATCGCCACGTGTGCCACGTGTCATTCCATGTCATTGCCACGTCATCAGACACATCACCAGGTTGACCAAGTCAAACTGACACCTCACCGCCACGTCATCATCAACCAATCAGGAAATGCCACGTGTCGTAATCCTACGGTGCCGACAGTCTCTTTCCCACGTGTCGCCACATCACCGCCACGTCACCGCCATGTCAGCATCAATCATTGAGTATCTAATCCTTATCTGACACGTGGCGGATAAGAATCTCATCGACCAATCAGAAGCCGCCATGTGTCACAATAATTGAAGCCCAACCACCTCGCCACGTGTCACCTTATCAGCTTATCCAGAATCTGCAAACCGACGAACCAGAGTGCCACGTCGACAGAAGCTGGCGTAGCGACGCCCGAAGCCTACCCGCGCCTATAAATTCAGCTTCAAATTTCAGAATTTATTGTACCACACTCTCTCATCTCTTTGATGTAAAGAGAGAGTTTCTCTCTCTAGTTTCTTTTAGTTTTTAGTTTTTAGTTTTTTTTAGTTTTTAGTTTTGTAAATAATTTTAATTACGTTTTGTTAATATAGTAATTTACTTTTTTTTTTTTACTTTTTACAGTTTTTACTATTCACAATGAGGAGGTAACTTCACCAGCTAGGGTGAAAGGTAATTCTTTTACTGTCACTATTTAGATTAATCTCAATTAAAAATAATATATTCACTATTTAAAATATTGACTTAAAAAGGATACCGCCAGATTGGTTGGTTGGTAATTCATTTTAATCTGGTTTAAACCTGACTAATAAAGGATACCGCCAGATTGGTCGGTTGGTAATATTATCACAAATTATATATTATTTTATGGGAGATATCTAAAATAGTAAATAGTAAAAGTAGTTCCTTTACCTTAGCATTTTATTTTATTTTACTTTTCAGCTTTTACTTTATGTCTTTTACTTTTAAGTTTTTACTAGCCCTAGTTATGTGTTAGTTATCTGGGGTTGTGATGAATTCTAATATCACCGGTTTATAAGGGGTTATTTTATAGTTTGGGTAATTTAAAGGTTTACTTATTAAGTCTTAAGTTTAACGCTTCTTGTTGTCTGATCACCAATAAGATTGATGTAGTAAATCTAAAATGAACTAGACATATGGATTTTAGGTTACAGCCTTAGACTTAATAGCCCACGATCTTCCTTGAGGATATATAACCCTTTTATAGATTTCCTTACAGGATAGACATATACCTGTCGGGCGGGGGTAGCCATAATTGGAACTTAAACTTAATGAATCCAGATAATTTGGTTGACATACACATATGGTTCAATTGGGTTAAACTGGATATTTGCGTCTGACCATCGACAAAGGCTTTTGCATAATTTAGTGATCCAGGTTAGTAAACTGATTTATTACACAAACATAAAATAATCACTTCATTTTTAAAAGATATTAGAATGAATCACAACCCTAGATCTTTGTGTCTTTTGTTATTTTCCTTAGTATTTTCTTTTGTTTATTTATTTATTTATTTATTTGCAAAACTACAATCAACCAAATCAATCAAGCAATCATTCTCTTCTCCCTCAATTAGATATCTGTAAATAAATAGATTCAATAATTAATAACAATAGTAGGAATTAAGTCCTCGTGAGATCGATATTTTTATACTACTTGAACGATACGTGCGCTTGCGTTATACGTGTGTGTTTACGCCGGTCAAGTTTTTGGCGCCGTTGCCGGGGAACGAATTTTTCTTGAGTTATTAATTTTGAAGCTATCTAATTTACTTGTATCTAATTTTCTTTTATTTGTAATTTTTATTTCTTTATTGTATTTTTCAGGTGATTGAAAAATGGAACATTATTGGGAGATTGAAAGATCACGAGCTTTACTAGAAGATACACCCCAAATCTAGGAGCAACAGTCCGGTTTTCTGAGGCCTGTTGTCCAGCCCAACAATTATCACTGGATGCCAGAACCAAGCAATACCACATTTGCTCAACATAACGCAATGGGAAGATGTGACATATGTAATGGTAACCACCATAGAGATTATTGCAAATACAACTACCATCCAGGGTGGCAGAGCTATCAAGATCCTTCATGGTATGACGAGCCATCACATTTCACAGAACCACATTTTCCATCTTATCCACCATCTACCTATGATCTTCATCAACAACCAGAACCATCAGAGGAAGATCAGTTGCCAAACATGCTCGAAGATATGTTCAAGAAATGAAAAGAAAAGTTGGATACAATGCTTGAAACAAGTCAGAATCAATTTGAAAGTATTCAGAGACAATTAGAATTCATTCAGAAGATGACAGATCAAATGAGACAATTCACAGAAAACCAGAACTACATACCATAAGAACCAGTTTCAGATGACATTGATGAAGCCTTCGAGTACCAATCATTTCACAATGACACTTCAACAGAGGAGGAGGCTGAGCAGTATCAACAACCAGAGGTATCAATTCAGGAGCCCGAACCGGCAAAGTCTCACTTTGACTTTTATTATTCAGATTCTGACGAGGATGAAGTTGATCTATTTGTACCAACTGCAGCAACAACGGAGGATCAAACTTTCAATCCTCAAAATGAAGATCTTGGAGCATGCTTTACCATGATGTTTGAAGAAGATCTATATGAACCATCCATTCCAGTCATATTAGAGGATGAAAACCTAATGTCAGAAACATTTTTGCATCCTCAGGTTGACAATTTTGAAGCATGTATTTCACATATGACAGATGAAGAGCTGAATACAAGAATTTTACAATACATCTGTGAAGAAAATATGGAACAAGAAGCAGAGCAAATGGAGTAGCAAATGTCTGACCTTAATAAAGATCCAGAGCATTCAGAAGAAAAAATCGCTGTTTTGGGGAGTACAAATCAAAGATATCGCCCAAAAGCTTGACAGAATGGGAACTCCCATTCCAAGTCAAGCACCATACGAGACCTCATGATTTTCTTTATTTTCTTGCAGGAACCACTGGAACAACAAGGAGCAAAAAGGTGGCACGAGCACTGAATGAGACAAACATCTTTTTGCCACCTTACCGTTGGAAGAGACCCTTGAAAAGCAATGCTCACGGATTATCTTTGATCGGACATCCAAAACGACGCTGAAACCTCCTTGACAGATGGATTTCAGTCACGTCTGGCTGAAGACGAAAAATTTAGCGCTAGCAGGGAGGCAACCCATGTAATTTGTTGTAATTTTTGTTTTATATTAATGTGTATACATGTTGTAGAATTTTTTAATTTTATGTGTTATTTTTGTAGGGAAAAGCACAAACGGAGCATTTTTCGACATAAGGAATGGTGTTTGGCAAAAATGAAAGCTAATTCATTAGCGATGGCTGAGTAATGAATGGATTCTTGAGACGCATCCTAATGAATTTATACTAAGCGAGTGGATTGCGTACACAATTCTTGCTGCCTTAATTATTGCTTTGATTTGCTTTTCTGTTGTAATTATCTTTATTTTCATAGAAGAATCCAGACTTTTTGACCTTTCACGATTTCTTTTGTTGTTTAACTAATAAGCTCCTCTGGAAGATACTAGTGCTATTATTACTCCCCGTTTCAGGTACTATAAATTCAGCTCGTCATTGCACTTTGGAAGGCATCCTGATTTGAGAAAGAAATACATAAAAAAAAATGGAAGCCACTTCGAGAGACGAGTTGAGAACATTTGCGTGTTTTGCGGTAGTAGTGTTGGTGTTAAGCCACAATACATAGAAGCATCACAGGAATTGGGTCGAGACTTAGCTGCAAGGAATATGCACTTAATATATGGCGGAGGCAATCTTGGACTTATGGGATCGTTTCAAAGGCTGTACAGGAAGGATGCAGTCACGTTTTGGGAATCATCCCAAAACCTTTGGCAGAGGAAAATCTTATTGGATCATCAAACGGAGAGGAACTGATCGTGCCAGGTATGTCTGAACGACTGGTAGAAATGATTAACCGTGCTGATGCTTTTATCGCTTTGCCAGGTGGCTTGGGCACATTGGAGGAAATTTTTATAGTTCTATCTTGGGCGAACCTGAACATACACCAGAAACCGCTTGGACTGCTTAACGTTGATGGATTTTATGATTTTCTTTGTGTGTTTCTTGATGATGCTCGGAGAAATGGGTTCGTGTCAAAACCTTTGAAAGAACTCCTCTATACTGCCAGAACCGCTCCGGATCTAATAGACCAACTTTTAGCCTATGAACCATAAGTTGACCCTATCCTTTCAAAGATAATTGGTCGAGGACGATGTGGTAAGAGGCGTAGGATTAATCTGGATCTTAACCTTTAATTTCCTGTAGATTTTCAGCTAACCAGGTACGACCTCTCAACTCTCCTTTTACTGTTTAAGACATTGGGGACAATGTCTCATTTAGGTTTGGGGGAGGGAATTAGTTGATCAGTACTTTGTTTTTAGTTGTGGTGTTTTTAATTTTAGGCCAAAATGTTTCGAAAAATACAAAAAAAATTTGAAAAATTTCAAAAAAATTACAAAAATATTTTGTGTTTTTGTGTTTTTATTTTGACTAAAAAGGTGAAATTGGTAAGAGATAGCTGAGTAGGAGTTTCCACTCCTGAGACGTATCTAAAACCATTTTTGAAACAAGTTAATTTTTGTTTATTTCATTTTGAATTATTTAATTTTGTGAATTCTCCATAAAACAACGGACTAAAATGGATCTTCATATGCTCAGTTGACATGTATTATCAACATATATAGTAACATACAGACATGAGTTAAAATTGAAAAGTTTGTAATATTCAGTGCTCTAGTTTAATTGGAGGAAGCATCTCAAAAAACAGTGGAGTAAAAAAAAATATCGAGATCCGAGTTATTAAGTCTGTAAGGGTGTTTTAACACCTAGTGCCCTAAAACCAATTGGTTTGGGAGTCACTGGCCCAAAGCTCGCTACATGGATCAAAGATGCTGCAAAAATATATATATCTGAAATCTGAGTAATTAAGTCCGTAGGGGTGTCTTAACATCTGGTGCCCTAAAGCCAACTGGTTTGGGAGCCACCGACCCAACACTCGTTACATAGATGGAAGATATTGTATATAAATAAAAAATAGAAAAAAAAAAAGAAAAAATCAGAAAAATCAGAAAAATAATTCCATTGCTACCAAAAGGTGTGAAATCTGATAGAACTTTAGGACAAAAATATTACTCTCTTATCAACAGCACTTATGACTGTTGTGGGCAAAAATGAGTTGATTAATATCTTGTTGGCTGTGTATATGAAGAATGGTAAAATAATCGGAGAATTTACTTATTTTGTAATTTAGAAAGAAACAAACAACTAGTAACTTGGAGTAGAAGTTTCACCTGATTAGTCACTAACATCTTTATTCTCTTTTCGCTTGTCTTTTTACTTTTGTGTGCATTAGTTTCACTACCTTTTTACTTTTATAAAATGTTTGTGGGTATCATTGATGTAAACCCTCACGAGACTACAACTCGTCCACTAGGGACACCTAGGGGTTTAAAGGCTTGTTGCATACGCTAAATACAACCGTGATCCCTACGAAAGTGGCTTAGTTAAATTTTTTTAAAGATGTTTATGTACTTTATTTTATGTTTTGCTCGAGGACTAGCAAAATGTTAGGTTTGGGGGTGTGATAAGTGGTAAATCTATCACTACTATTTCCCTCATTGAACCTTATATTTTGTATAGTTTCTTGAGTATTATGAATATTTTGATGTGTTGTATGTATTTTGTAGATAAATAAAGTTTCAGGACATTCTGGAGGTGATTTGGGCAAAACAGTAAAAATTGGACGAAAAGGGCATTTTCGGTAATTTCCCGCGTAGCGACGCCAGAACCTTCAGAGTCACGACGTCTAACATGCGCCGAACAGTGCTAACGTGCGTCGGGTCCACAAATCAAAATCTGAGAAAAGTTGACTTTGCTAACGTGCATCGTGCCACGTGTCACCATCACAACCGATCTGCTAAAATGCGCCGTGCCACGTGTTATCATCCTACGGTACCGACAGTCATTATCGCCACGTGTGCCACGTGTCATTCCATGTCATTGCCACGTCATCAGACACATCACCAGGTTGACCAAGTCAAACTGCCACCTCACCGCCACGTCATCATCAGCCAATCAGGAAATGCCACGTGTCGCAATCCTACGGTGCCGACAGTCTCTTTCCCACGTGTCGCCACATCACCGCCACGTCACCGCCACGTCAGCATCAATCATTGAATATCTAATCCTTATTTGACACGTGGCGGATAAGAATCTCATCGACCAATCAGAAGCCGCCATGTGTCACAATAATTGAAGCCCAACCACCTCGCCACATGTCACCTTATCAGCTTATCCAGAATCTGCAAACCGACGAACCAGAGCGTGCCACGTCGACAGAAGCTGGCGTAGCGACGCCAAGGGCTCAGCGTCGCGACGCCCGAAGCCTACCCGCGCCTATAAATTCAGCTTCAAATTTCAGAATTTTTGTACCACTCTTTCTAATCTCTTTGATGTAAAGAGAGAGTTTCTCTCCCTAGTTTCTTTTAGTTTTTAGTTTTTAGTTTTGTAAATAATTTTAATTACGTTTTGTTAATATAGTAATTACTTTTTTTTTTACTTTTTACAGTTTTTACTATTCACCATGAGGAGGTAACTTCACCAGCTAGGGTGAAAGGTAATTATTTTACTGTCACTTTTAGATTAATCTCCCTTAAAAATAATATATTCACTATTTAAAATATTGACTTAAAAAGGATACCGCCAGATTGGTTGGTTGGTAATTCATTTTAATCTGGTTTAAACCTGACTAATAAAGGATACCGCCAGATTGGTCGGTTGGTAATATTATCACAAATTTATATATTATTTTATGGGAGATATCTAAAATAGTAAATAGTAAAAGTAGTTCCTTTTACCTTAGCATTTTATTTTATTTTACTTTTCAGCTTTTACTTTGTCTTTTACTTTTAAGTTTTTACTAGCCTTAGTTATGTGTTAGTTATCTGGGGTTGTGATGAATTCTAATATCACCCATAAGGGGTTATATTATAGTTTGGGTAATTTAAAGGTTTACTTATTAAGTCTTAAGCTTAATGCTTCTTGTTGTCTGATCACCAATAAGATTGATGTAGTAAATCTAAAATGAACTAGACATAGAGATTTTAGGTTACAGCCTTAAACTTAATAGCCCACGATCTTCCTTGAGGATAGATAACCCTTTAATAGATTTCTTACAGGATAGACATATACCTGTCGGGGGGGGGGTAGCCATAATTGGAACTTAAACTTAATGAATCCAGATAATTTGGTTTACATAGACATATGATTCAATTGGGTTAAACTGGGTATTTGCGTCTGACCATCGACAGAGGCTTTTGCATAATTTAGTGTTCCAGGTTAGTAAACTGATTTATTACACAAACATAAAATAATCACTTCATCTTTTAAAAGATATTAGAATGATTCTCAACCCTAGATCTTTGTGTCTTTTGTTATTTTCCTTAGTATTTTCTTTTGTCTTTTTATTTATTATTTATTTTGTAAAACTACAATCAATCAAATCAATCAAGCAATCATTCTCTTCTCCCTCAATTAGATATCTATAAATAAATAGATTCAATAATTAATAACAATAGTAGGAATTAGGTCCTCGTGGGATCGATATTTTATACTACTTGAACGATACGTGCGCTTGCGTTATACGTGTGTGTTTACGCTGGTCACTGGTTAAAAATTCAACATGTCTTAATATATTCTAAATGGCTTTGAGAGGCATGATTTTGTTGTGCGATAGGATGCTATTCCATGAGAGACTTACAAATCTTGTAATTATGTTCTATCATAAATTTTGATCTAGAAAAATAGAAGCCTGTGAAAAAATAATGTTTTTTAATTACCATTCAACTATCCGGTTCAATTGTTCATCAATCTCAAAAAAGTTAATCCATTCCAAATATGATGTGACACAATGTGAACTCAAAAATTTCATACCGCCTTAATTCTATTTTTCCCAATTTTATTAGTTTTCTTAATATGAAAGAAAACTATTATTAGTTAACTAGCCGTTCAGGTAAAATTATCAGACTTGCAAGTAGGCAAGGGTGAATCACGGAATGAGACGAGACTCATTTTTTATTTTTTTATTTTTTTGAAATCGTTGGAAACCCTACCGTCAAATCACCCCTTCCGGGTTTAAGCGGAGTAGGTAAAACCCTCGACTGTCTCTGACTCTTATAAGAAACGCACTCTCGGATTCGAACCCAGAACCTGAAAGTCAAATCCTGAGCCCTACATCACCAAATCATGCCCCTTAGGAACGAATGAGACGAGACTTGTTAAACATCATCCCGTCTTTTTTTTTCAAGACAAAAAAAATAGTTTTATCTCTTATTCTGATAAATTATATCCACTCTCGTCCCGTTTCATATCTCTTTTCATTAGAATTTCATGACTTTTTTTATCATATCTTTTTTTTTGGAAAGGTAAGTATATATTAACCAAAAAAAGAAAACCACAACAACAGTACATGTGCATACCCCAAAGAGAACAAGCTAAGGAGGACAGGCCCTCCAAGCTAAACAATTAGAGCGAAACTGACAAATAGCACAACAAACAAATGAAACTTAGAAAATATCATCAGACAAAAGAGCAAGAACGATGAAACCATCTATTTTCATAAGATGATTTCACTTTCTTTAATAAACTAGCACGTGTCCGCACAGTAAATATAAATCACACTAGGGGCCGAGGAGGCTCGCCATGAAGTCTAACATTTCTCTCTCTAAAAAGTAGATAACAGCTGCAAAGGAAAGCCACACAATCAGTGGACTAAACAAACCGCTACAATACTGCTCCATCCATAAAACTGTATGAGGCCAATCATGAGAGTTTCAAACAATACCACAGTTAACCAAGGTAGAAGACCAAACATGAGAGGAAAAAGGACACTGGAAAAAGAGGTGATCTACATCCTCTCCAGTATTACAACAAAATACACATGTAAAGTGATTTGAAATGCCAAAGCCCATCAATCTGTCCTGAGTATAAAGACCACCTTGAATCGCTAATCAAAGAATGAAAGTATATATTGGGATTGCCTTGCGAAACCACACGACCCGACTCCAGCTCACCCAATAAACCCTATGCCGAAAAGTCTCTCAGGAACTTCTGAATGAGAAGACTCCCCTACTGTCCTCCTCCCAAATCAATTCATCCTCCCTCGAACTACTAGGGACACAATCCAAAAGCAAATTAAGGACCAACTCAAAAAGAGCAGCTAAAACAGACAAGAAAATATATAACAAATCCAGTCCTCAAATGGAACGAGACGGAAAAATTTTCGATCCCACTCACACCTTAGAGTAGGATTAAGTTTTATTATTTGCAATGAAAAAATTGATCAAATCTCTTATTCGTCAAAAATGACTTGTGAGGGATAAAATTTTAAAACGAGAAATGACACATAACTACCATACCTATTAAAATAATGACATTTTAGTTTTTACACTTTTAGAAATACGAGTTTAAGTCCCTGAACTTTTAGAAAATATAAATTTTAGTCCATGTTGATAAATATTTTTTTTAACTAATTAACTCACTTTTTATCTAATTTTAAAACAAGCTTTCAACATCTTTGGATGTTTTAGTGGAAAATTATTTAAGACTTGATTGTCAGATTCTAAGTTCGAGTCTATGAGGTATATTTCTTTATAAGAGTTTGAGGTTTTACATTGATGAGTGATAAATAGATCACTATTTTCCACTCCTTTGACTTAATTAATGTATAGTTTCTTGAGTTTGTGAATATTTTGATGTGTTTTGTGGTATTTTGTAGATAAATAAAAAATAACAGGACTCTCTGGAGGCAATTCGGGGCCAAAACAGCGGAAAACGAACAAAAATGGCAAAAATGTAAATTTCCTGCTAAAATACTTCGTTTGCTAAAATACGCCGTGCTAAAATGCGACGTCTGCTAACGTGCGCCAGAGACTGCTAACATGCATCGGACACGTGTCACAATCAGAGAAGTTTTTCTATCATGCGCCATTGCTAACATGCGTCTGCCACGTGTCAACATCACATCGAATCTGCTAACGTGCGCCGGACACGTGTCACCATCACATGCTACCGACACTCATCATTTAGACACGTCATTGCTTGCGTCATGCTGACGTCAGCATCGCGACAAGTACACTCTTACGCGTCGCGACGCCAAGCTAATAATTCAACTAATAATTCTACCGACGCCACGTGTCACCATCTCCGCGAAGCCCTTGCCATGTGTCCAACATCAACGGCGTGTCGTGACGCACAAGGTTGCTCGCGTCGCGATGCAGAGGCATAAAATTTTCCTATAAATTGAGGCCGAATTTCATTTGTAAAATCATACTTTATTCTAAGGAATTCCTTAAGAATACTAAGAAAATTGTATATTGTTTGTTTATTTACCGCTTTCAGTATTTAATTTTATTTGCTTTCACAATAACATTTTTTTTCTTTACTTTTCAGTCTTTATTTTCTTATTTCAGCATGAGTAGGTAACTCCCCTCTACTGGGGTGAAAAGTTAAGCTTTTATTACTAATATTTAGATTAATATCCCTTAATTATAATATATAAACTATTTAAAACCTGACTTAATAAGGATACCGCCTTTATGGTCGGTTGGACTTAATAAAATTGGTTTTAACCTGACTAAACATGGATACCGCCTGTATGGTCGGTTGAAATTAATTATAAATTTGACTTATCAGGATACCACTTATATGGTCGGTTGGTAATATCACACAAAGTTTATATACTATAATAAGAGAGATATCTAAAATAGAAATAATAAAAGTGGATCCTCTAACCCCATCACTTTCTTTATTTTTTTATTTACGTTTTTAATTTTCAGCATTTACTTTATTTAAGCTTTTACTAGCCTTAGATATGTGTGGTAACTAAACCTGTTATCTGGAGTTGTGATGAATTCCAATATCACTGGTTTATAAGGCGTTATTTCATGTCTTGGGTAATATAAAGGTTTATTTATTATGTCTTAAGCTTAATGCTTCTTGTTAACTGACCATTAAAAAGATTGATGTGGTAAACTTAAAATAAACTTGACAAATGAATTTTAGGTTTCAGCCTTACACTTAATAGCCCACGATCTTCCTTTAGGATAAATAACCCTTTAATAGATTTCCTTACAGGATAGACATATACCTGTTGGGTGGGGGTAGCCACAATTGGAACTTAATCTTAATGAATTCAGGTAACTTGGTTGACATAGACATATGATTAATTGGGTTACACTGGGTATTTGCATCTGATCATCGATAGAGGCTTCTGCATAATTTCGTGTTTCAGGTTAGTAAACCAATATATTGCACAAACATGAGATAACCATTTCATCTTTAAAAGATATTGGAAAGAATCACAACCCATGATAGTTTAATAATATTGAATTTTCCTTTAATTTACTTTCGCTCTATTTTATTTACTTGTTTTAAGTTTAAAGTCACCATCTAATCAAACACCCAATTCATTAGATAATTGTAAAAATTTGGCTTCATAAATTAATAGCTTAGGTATTAAGTCCTCGTGGGATCGATACATTTATACTACTTGAACGATACGTGCGCTTGCGTTATACGTGTGTGATTGTTCTGGTTTCGGGGGATGGGCGCAGCGGAAGCGCGGTTTGGGCGAAATCGTAATTTCAAAATTTTTTCAAATTACTGAATAAATTATTCAATATCTAATATGAATAATTTATTCATATTTCACCTAAACTTATTTATTCGATATGAAATAACAACATAAATATATATGAAAAGTCAAGAAACTTTTACAAAAATCGTTTTTCCGCAAAATGACGCAAAATGCGTTTTTACCGAACCGACCACCCGCCACTTATGGAGACTGCCCAGGTCTGCTCCAATAGTGTTAGGGAAGTTCATGTGCTGCCCGAACAGTTATGAACTCACTATTTGGACAGCCCTCACCCGGTTGGCTCAAAAGTCACCCGGTAATGCCGTTTTTCATCGTTTTCGCTTATTTCAACTTCGAAACACTTTCCGGAAATTGTTCCAACTCCCAAAACACATCCAATACATTCATAACACATTATTTTCATCACAGAATTTACAGTTTACTCATATCTGATCCAGAAACCGAAAATTACCAAATTTCATGCTTTAAATCCAAATTTTCAAGATTAATCAAATTAATCTCAACACCAACCAAAGTCACCACACATGAAGCACTCAAGAACAATTCTAGGTGTTACAAGAGTGGTCATAACACTCTAGAATGGCAACATAACATCAAATGAACAAATTGGACCAAAATTACAATAATTCCATCCAAATATACTTCACACATGCTTCAACACTTCCAATTCATCATCCACAACCAAAAGCCCCAATTTTTCAGAATTAAAGGAACCCTAGAACCTTTCTAAATCATCATGAAACAAGAAACCAAATTTCCAAGCTTAGAGTTAAAGTAGATTACCTTTAATCTCTTGTTTCATAAGCCATTTTTTTTTCTTGATTTTCCTTCAATTCTTCATGGATTCTTCAAACCAAATTTTGAGACCCATTTTCTTTGAGGTTCACGGCCATGGAAGCGAGTTGGAAAGAAAAGAAAAAATTTTCCTTTTAATTTCCTCTTGACTGACTTATAGGGGTATATTGGGGATTTTTAAAATTTAATCAAATTAAATAATGTTAAACTTTATGTTATGCAATCAAAATTGCACACATAAAGTATAATTAAATCATGCCATGTGAACCAATAATAATTGGAAAAATTTCATAATATTTATGAAAAAAGTTTATTAATTCATCATTTAAATATTTAACAATTAAATATCCAAATAATCAATTAATATAATAATTATTATATATGTATTTTATTTACAATAAATAACAAATTCATATATTTATGGCATGCGTCAAAATCTCATTTGACGAATAATTAATGTGTATCTAATCGTATTATGTATCAAATACAAATACACAAAAATTATTAAATGGTCAAAATCTCCTAATGCATGTGTTATTGTTTAACTGATTAAACGATTCGAATTAACTCACTTAATCTGATGAAGTATTATGAATAATCCGTATTATTCATATCGCGTTGCCCAAGTGCTCAACGAGTACACTTCATTTTGTGGGACTCTCTAAGTTTAGGTTTATCCGTCACGAAATCCAATTTCGTGTCCATAATTCACCCACTCATGAATTATGACGACCACAGATAATCTCGCTAAACTATACAAGCCGATGTCATTGCATACGTATAATCCATCTGTCACAGGCTATCCATATTATAATTGGGATATAGATGAGAATGTCAAATCCGTTCGGTATAATATAGTCAACTTTCAATTTACGATCTCTAAATAATATTCGGAACTAATTTCTAAAGTTATACCACGGTCATGGATTTACTAGATCGTAAACACGTGCGGATGCCTATGCCTTGTACACAGGACTGACAGATTCTATCTTGATACGTACTGGATATTATGAGCATCAGTCCACACCCAACGAACATGCGGAGGTCTAATCATGAATAGATCGGTGACGTGACTACCATCAAAGTGTGATGGATAACTGATATATCCCACTGTGGTATCTCAAGTCGAAGGACCACTATGCTCGCTCAACTCGTGAAGATTCATATTGATGTTGGTGTACCATCTATTAGGAAATCTTCAGTGAGTCGTTCAGTGCTTATCAAGTAAACACCTACATGTCTATACGAGTCTCCCGAGACTCATGGTTCATGGAGATAAACCATCGGACCAAGTCACGATATACGACATGTACTGGTCTCAGCGGATTTTACTAACCGACCCGTGTTAGTAAATCTTGACCAGGAACTTTATTTAAGGATATACATCTTATAGTGTGCTTCCCAATGTCAATTACAAACTACGTTGTAAATGCGTACTATATTGTAAATCTGAGGGTCTTTATCTAATATACACGTATCACTAAACCAGATTTAGTTTCGATCTAATCATAATTAGATATCTAATCGTAATTAGATCGAATAAGTATATAAAAGACAAGGGTGGTACCATTAAATTAGTAATATTATGGAAAATAGAATTTCTCGTATTCATTAATCATACATAAATACGATCCGGATTGGCACACTGAGCACCAACCCTAACAGTGATTACGCCGGTCAAGTTTTTGGCGCCGTTGTTGGGACTTATTTATCTTTCACTATTAATTTTGAGGTTAGATACCTTTACTTGTGTCTAATTTATTTATTATCTCTATTTTCTTGTGTTTCAGGTTCTCAAACACTACATGAGACGAACCAGAAGCTTTGAAATCCGACTGCTTGACCCAGAGATTGAATAACCATCAGACAATTGAGAAATGAAAGGCGAAAAGGTCAAGAAGCAATAATCAACATGGAACCTGAACCTTTGGAAATTGCACCACCAATTCCAATTCGAGACAGAACTATTCCGGTGGTTGACGACTTCATTTCCTGTATTGTACTTCCCCCTTACCAGCAAATGCGTGTGACATCAAAACATGCATCCAGATGATACAACAGTCAGTTCAGTTTGGAGGGAATGCAATTGAAGATCCTAATGCCCACATCAGTAACTTCCTGGAAGTTTGCGACACTTTCAATTACAACCGAGCAGCTGAAGAAGCAATGAGACTGCGTGTTTTTCCATATTCTTTGAAAGACAGAGCTAAAGCTTGGCTACATTCACTACCAGTAGGTTCCATCACAACTTGGAACACTCTAGCCAGCAAATTCCTTGCAAAGTACTTTCCACCAGCCAGAACTGCAAAGCTGAGGAATGACATCACATCCTTTGTACAACATGACTCAGAATCCCTCTGCAAAGCTTAGGAAATATACAAGGATTTGCTCAGAAAATGTATTCACCATGAGATTGCTAAGTGGCTACAAGTCCAAACCTTCTATAATGGACTTTCTGGAATAATGAGAACCACAATTGATGCTGCGACTGGAGGAGCTTTAATGGCAAAAGGAGAATATCAGACCAGTGATTTAATTGAAGAAATGGCCAACAATAATTCTTTATGGCCAACATAAAGGAGCATGATCCAAAAAATTACAGGAATTTATGAAGTTGGAGCCAACACATCAATGAATGCCAAGCTGGATTTGATTTGCAAAATCTGGAAACTCTTAACATGAAGGTTAATACTAGATCCGCAAGTTCATCATATGGACGAGCACCAGAATCAGAAGCAAGCCAAAATGAAGAAACGGTGAATTATGTCAACAATTTCAATAGACAGAGGAACAATCCATATTCCAACACTTACAACCCAGGGTGGAGGAATCATCCCAATTTCACATGGAGCAACAATTCAGGGCAAAATAATTATCCACCACCCGGATTCCAACAACAAAACAAAGGCCAGAACTATGAGAAAGAACCATATATAAAAGAATGGATTGTAGAGATGTTCAAAAAGCAACAAGCAACATATGATGCTATGTTTCAAAGCCAATCAACTTCTATAAAGGCACTGGAAAATCAAATTGGACAACTGGCCAATGCTCAGAGTTACAGACCGCCAGGTAACCTTCCAAGCAATACAGAACCAATTCCAAGGAACCGAGGGAAGGAGCAATGTCAAGCCATTACTTTGAAAAGCGGTACTGAAATCAACAAAGATGTTGGAATCAAGGCATCCATTGAAGAAGTTCCAAAAGAAGCAGTTCCACAGATGGATGAAAAAGAAGCAAAGGAAAAAGATCGAGAAAGACTTACTCCACCTCCACCTTTTCCACAGCGACTCCATAAAAGTAAATTGGACAAGCAGTTTGCTCGATTCTTTGAGGTCTTCAAAAAGCTGCATATCAACATTCCATTTGTAGAAGCGTTGGAAGAAATGCCCAACTATGTCAAATTCATGAAAGACATTTTATCACGAAAGCGGAGATTGGGAGATTACGAGACAGTATCATTGACAGAAGAATGCAGCGCCATCATTCAGAGAAAACTTCCCCCAAAGTTGAAAGATCCTGACAGTTTCACCATCCTATGGACCATAAGAGAACATTACATTAGGAAAGCTTTGTGTGATTTAGGTACTAGTGTTAATTTGATGTCTTTTTCGATTTATAGAAATTGTAGATTGGAGAAGCAATTCCCACCTCAGTCTTTTTGTAACTTGTTGATAGAATACTCGCATTTCCGAGAGGTGTAGTTAAAGATGTGCTGGTCAAAGTCGAAAAACTAATTCTCCCAGCAGATTTCATTATCTTTGACATAGAAAAAGACAAAGATGTACCTATCATCCTCGGGAGACCATTTTTGGCTAAAGGTCGAACTATTATTGATGTACAAAAAGGAGAACTAACCATGAAAGTGCAGGACCAAGAAGTTACATTCAATGTTTTCAAAGCCATGAAATTCCCGAGTGATGAAAATGAGGAGGAATGTTTCAGAATTGATGTTGTAGATAGTATCATCCAGGATACTGATGCTCTACCACTTCCCACGGATAAACTTGAAGCTTGCATCACCAACATGACTGACAGCGAGCTAGATGCTGAAATTCTGGAATGTATCAACTATCTTGACAATCCATTTCGCTCCAAATCGACACCACATGTGGAAAGTTTGGAACCACCAAAGAAAGAGCGAATCAAGCCCTCAATTGAAGAACCACCGTAGCTGGAGCTAAAGCTACTTCCAAGCCATCTCAAGTATGCATTCTTAGGAAACTCTTCTGAATTACCTGTGATTATTTCTTCTTCGCTACATTGGAGTATGAAGATAAGTTGCTGAGAGTGTTACGAGAACACAAGAAAGCCATTGGCTGGACTATAGCAGATATTTGAGGCATTAGTCCATCATTTTGCATGCATAAAATTCTGATGAATGACGAGTACAAAGCCACAATGGAGCATCAACGGAGACTAAATCCAATCATGAAGGTGGTCGTGAAGAAATAAATTATCAAATGGTTGGATGATGGCATCATTTACCCCATCTCTGACAGCACGTGGGTGAGTCCTATGCAATGTGTTCCAAAGAAATGAGGAATTACTGTAGTCACAAATGAAAATAACGACCTGATTCCAACAAGAACGGTGACTGAATGACGAGTATGCATGGACTAAAGGAAGCTGAACAAAGCAACAAGGAAAGATAATTTTCCGCTGCCATTCATTGACCAGATGTTAGACAGATTGGCGGGACATGAGTTCTATTGTTTTCTGGACGGATATTCGGGGTATAATCAGATTTCCATCGCCTCATAAGATCAGGAGAAAACCAATTTTACATGTCCATATGGCACTTTTGCTTTCCTCATGATGCCATTTGGACTATGTAATGCTTATGCTACATTTCAACGTTACATGATAGCCATCTTCTCAGATATGCTGGAACAAAGTATGGAGGTTTTCATGGATGATTTTTATGTGTTTGGAGACTCGTTCGACTATTGTTTGTAAAATCTGGAAAAGGTGTTACAAAGATGTGAAAATACCAACATGGTACTCAAATAGGAGAAATGCCACTTCATGGTGCAGGAATGCATTGTGCTGGGACATCGGATCTCATAAAAGAGAATCGAGGTAGATAAAGCAAAGATCGAGACAATTGAAAAACTATCTCCTCCAACATCTGTCAAAGGGATTCTGAGTTTTCTCGGACATGCAGGCTTTTACAGGAGATTTATCAAAGACTTCTCAAAGATTGCTAAACCTCTGTGAAATCTTTTGGAGAAAGATGTACCTTTCAATTTCACCAAAGAATGCCACGATGCTTTTGAAATCCTGAAACAGAAGCTGATCTCTGCCCCCATTATAGTAGTACCGGACTGGACTCTTCCATTTGAGGTGATGTACGATGCTAGTGATTTTACTGTAGGTGCAGTTTTGGGACAACGCAAAGCAAAAAATTTCCACACCATTTACTACTCCAGCAGAACTCTGAATGAAGCTCAACTCAACTACACAACCATGAAAATGAGTTGCTTGCAGTTGTTTTCGCTTTTGATAATTCTGCTCCTATCTGCTGGGTCCCAAAGTGGTAGTCTACACAGATCATTCAACAATCAAATACTTGATCGTGAAGAAAGATGTCAAACCTAGATTGATCCGTTGGGTGCTTCTACTGTAAGAATTTGACGTTGAGATCCGAGACAGGAAAAGGACAGAAAACCAAGTGGCAGATCACTTATCGAGGCTTGAGAAAGGAGAAACAGCTGGCAATTGATGAGTGGTATTTATATCACTATTTCCCACTCATTTAATCTAATATTTTGTATAGTTCTTGAGTTTTGTGAATGTTTTGATGTGTTTTGTGTTATTTTGTAGATAAATAAAGTTTGGAAAGCACTGGAGGCAATTTGAGGCAAAACCGGACAAAAATGCGTCAACAGGGATATTTTCGTCTTTTGCCGTCGCGACGCTGGAACATTGCGCGCCGCGACGCCCAGCGTGCGCCGAATCTGCTAACATGCGCCGGGTCCACAAAATCAGAATCTGAGAAAAGTTGACTTTGCTAACGTGCGCCGTGACACGTGTCACCATCACAACAGAGATGCTAAAATGCGCCGTGCCATGTCGAAATCCTATTGCTTGGACGGCCACCGACCCACGTGTCATCCTACGTGTCGCCACATCATCGTCCACATCAGCAGCCACATCAGCAAGTCAACCGAGTCAACATGCCACGTCATCATCAGCCAATCACAGCGCGACACGTGTCAACCTCTCATTCGTCTGACGGCCGCCGCCCCACGTGTCGCCACGTTGTCTTCCACATCATCAGAGTGACGTCACCAATGACGTCATGAATAGTGCCACGTCATCAATGACGTCATCACAATAATTGAGTCTTAGCCGCCTTGCACGTGTCGCTTCAACAGTCAGCCGCCTTGCTACGTGTCGCCTTCTCATTGTGCCACGTCGACAAATCCAGCGTCGCGACGCTGAGGCTTGGCGTCGCGACGCCCGAACAGTGAAATTTTTTGCTATAAATAGAAGGCGAAATTTCAGAATTACCACACACTTCTCTCTCTCTTGATTTCTCTCTCTAGAGAGAGTTTCTCTCTCTAGAATTTTTATTTTTATTTTTAGTTTTTTTTAATTTTTAGTTTTGTAAATAATTTTAATTACTTTGTAATAATAGTAATTTAATTTTTACTTTTTACTTTTTACAGTTTTTACTATTCATGAGAAGTAATTTCCCAGCTAGGGTGAAAGGTAATTCTTTTACTGTTACTATTTAGATTAATCTCCCTTAAAAATAATATATTAACTATTTAAATATTGATTAATAAGGAATACCGCTATATTGGTCGGTTGGTAATTTAATTTTCTCTGGTTTAAACCTGATTAATCAAGGATACCGCCAGACTGGTCGGTTGGTAAATTTATTTTTGTTCCGCCTTAATGGCTGGTTGGACTTAATTTGACTTAATCAGGATACCGCCAGATTGGTCGGTTGGTTAAATAATATCACAAGTTTATATATTATTTTATGGGAGATATCTAAATTAGTAGTAGTAAAAGTAATTCCTTTTACCTTAGCATTTTATTTTATTGTAATTTACTTTTTAGCATTTTTATTTTATGTCTTTTAATTTTATGTTTTTACTAGTTATAATTATGTGTTAGTTTTTCTAAGGTTGTGATGAATTTCAATATCACCAGTTTATAAGGGTTAGATTATAGTTTGGGTAATATAATGATTTATTTATTGAGTCTTAATCTTAATGCTTTTTATTAACCGATCACTAATAAAATTGATTAGGTAAACTAAAATGAACTAGACATAGGGATTTTAGGTTTAAACCTTAGACTCAATAGCCCACGATCTTCCTTGAGGATAGATAACCCTTTAATAGATTTCCTTACAGGATAGGAATATACCTGTCGGGCGAGGGTAGCCATAAATTGGAACTTAATCTTAATGAATCCAGATAATGTGGTTGACATAGGAATATGGTTCAATTGGGTTATACTGGGTATTTGTGTCTGACCATCGACAGATGCTTTCGCATAATTTCGTGTTCCAGGTTAATAAATCATTGTATTTCCTAACTATAAAATAATCACTTCATCTTTATAATGATATTGGAATAAATCACAACCCTAGAAATTTGTGTCTTTTGTTATTTTCCTTAGTATTTTCTTTTGTCTTTTATTTATTTATTTATTTAACAACACCACTTTCAACCAATCAAACAAACAATCTCTCTCTTCTCCATTTAATTAGATATTTGTAAATAAATAGATTCAATAATTAATAACAACAGTAGGAAATAAGTCCTCGTGGGATCGATATTTTTATACTACTACTTGAACGATACGTGCGCTTGCGTTATACGTGTGTGTTTACGCCGGTCAAGTTTTTGGCGCCGTTGCCGGGGACTTATATTTTCTTGAGTTGTTAATTTTGAAACTATCCAATTTACTTATATCTAATTTTCTTTCTTTTATTTTGTAATTTTTATTTCTTTTGTTTTCAGGTGATTAAAAAAATGGAACACTACTGGGAGATTGAAAAATCACAAGCGTTACAAGAAGATACACCCCAAATCTGGGAGCAACAGTCCGGTTTTCTGAGGCCTGTTGTCGAGCCCAATGACTATCACTGGATGCCAGAACCAAGTAATACTACTTTTGCTCAACAGAACTCAATGTGGAGATGTGACATATGTAATGGTAACCACCCAGCGATTATTGCGAGTACACTACATTCAGGTGGCAGAACTATCAGAATCCTTCATGGTATGATAAGCCAACATATTTCACAGAACCATCACATTTTCCATCTTATCCACCATCTTCCTTCGATCCTTATCAAGAACCAGAACCATCCGAGGAAGATCAATTAATTCACATGTTCAAAGAACAAGAAGCTCGATTTGATGCACAAATTCAGAGTAACGCAGAATCCATACAGAGAATGACAGATCAGATCAGACAATTAATAGAAAACCAGAACAAAATACCTCAAGAACCAGTTTCTGATGACACTGATGAAGCCTTCGAGTACCCAGAAATCCACGATGACACCTTAACAGAGGAGGAGGTTGAGCAGTATCAACAACCAGAGGTATCAGTTCAGGAACCCGAACCGGCAAAGTCTCGATTTGATTTCTATTATTCAGATTCTGACGAGGATGAAGCTGAAATATTTCTACCAAATACATCAAAAATTGAGGATGGAATTCTGTATCCTCAAAGTGAAGATCTTGGAGATTCCATTGCACAAATGTTTGATGAAGAAATACCTGAGCCAATCATTTCAACCAGATCAGAGGATGAAGACCTAAAATCTAACATTTCTTTTCAGGTTGAAAATTTTGAAACATGTATTTCACAGATGACAGATGAAGAGCTGAATGCAGAAATTTTCAAATACATCTGTGAAGAAAAGGTGGAGCAAGAAGCAGAGCAAATAGAAGAGCAAATATCTGACCTTATTAAAGATCCAGAGCATTCAGGAGAAACATCGCTGTTTTGGGGAGTACAAATCAAAGAAACCACTCAGAAGCTTGACAAAATGGAATTTCCATTCCAAGTCAAGCACCATACGAGACCTCCTAATTTTATTCTTTCTTTTCAGGAACCATGGAGCAACAAGGATCAAAAAGGTGACACGAGCATTGAATAAGACAAAATTCTTTTTACCACTTTACCGTTGGAAGAGACCCTTCAAAAGCAACGCTCACGGGATTGTCTTTAATCGGACATCCAAAACGACATTGAAACCTCCTTAACAGATGAATTTCAGTCACGTCTGGCTGAAGACGAAAAATTTAGCGCTAGCAGGGAGGCAACCCATGCAATTTGTTGTAATTTATTTATTTATTTATTTTTTTGTGTGTGAACTTTTTAATTGTGTGTAGTTTTGCAGGAAAAATTAAAATGGAATTTATCAGGACAAAGCAAGCCAGTACAAGCGGGATTTTTACAAAATAAAAATTTGACAAAATCACGAAGATACAAAGTTGATCCAGAAAGACGGCCGAGTAAGAAGTCTATGGATTTATCTGTCGCAAGACATGGTTTTGCCAAAAAAAAAAAAAAAAAAAAAAAAATCCCGAGTCAAAACCCTAACCCTAAAGAACCGAGGTCGCGACGCTAGGCAATTTTTGCGTCGCGACACTGACTTGAATCAGAGACATAAACAGCAGCTGGCAGCATCTCCTTTCACACTCTTCACTCTTCATCATCATCTCACACTCTAACCCTCACCAACCCAAACCGCCACCACTCATCATCACCGATAACCATTCGCCAAGACCACCAAAACCGAGATACCCCACCGTGAATCACCACGACCCATCAACCGCACCCACAACCAAGAATCAATCACCCCAACCACCGCAGCAACTACCATCATCACCGTGACCGAGTCTTCGACAGCCGAGATCACACCATGAGCAACCACCGCGAGCCAACCACCACTTCCTTCGCCGAGCCTAACCCGAGCCATCACAAAGATCGACACCCTCTTCATCCTTGCCGAACCTTCATCGCCGGTTCTAGCACCACCATCTGGCCAAAACAAAGAAACTACCCACCACGAATCCATTAACCGAAGCTGTGACCCACTTCCAAGACATCACAAAACCGCACCAACATACCGATCACCACAGCCGACCAAACTGAGACAAATCACACCAAGCCGAGCCCACTGCCGTGTCTTGCCGTGACTGCCATAGCCGAACCTCCGCAGCCGAGATACACCAAAACCGGAACCTAGCCATCACTGCCGAGAGTGCCACTGCCAAAATCAAATTTGAGAAAGACGGTAATAATTTGATAAAAAGTTGATTTGGTAATTGGGTAAACTGAAAAAAAAAATAAATAAAAAATAAAAATTGATTGTGATTTGGTTGATTATGACTGTGGATTGGATTACGAAGTTGGATTGTTGGTAGTTTGATTAGTAGTTGTGGGGGCGAAGAATTGAATTGGAGTGTTTGTGGCATTTGATAGATTTAGGTTGTGTTGGATAATCAAAAATTCAGGGAGACTCTGTCGGATTTTTCTAAAAAATGCCAAAGTTGGGATTTGATTGGTGATAATTTTTTAGGATGAATTTGGCGAGATTTTAAATTTTTAGAGGAAACTCTGTCGAAATTTTCACTAAAAAAATCGTCAAGTATCAATTGGACATAAATTTTTCCTATCGGTAATTTTTCCTGTAAAATTTCAGCTGACTAGGTAATATCTTCTAATCTCTTTTGTGTATACATAGTGTGAACTTTTTAATTTTGTATGTTATTTTTGTAGGGAAAAGCACAAGCAAAGCATTTTAAGACAGAAAGAATTATGTTTGGCAATCAAAGATGAGAAACAATTCATTAGCGATGGCTGAATAAAGAATAAATCTTGAGACACATCCTAATGAATTTATATACCGAGTGGCGTATTGCATACACAATTCCGTTGCCTTAATTATTGCTTTGATTCGCTTTTCTGTTGTAATTATCTTTATTTTCGTAGACAGGATCCAGACTTTTTGACCTTTCACGATTCATTTTGTTGTTTAGCTAACAAGCGTCCTCTGGAAGATACTGTGCTATTATTGTATTCCCTTTTCAGGTACTATAAATTCAGGCCCGTCATTGCACTTTTGAAGGCATCCATAGTTGAGAAGTAATATATAAAAAAAAAATGGAAGCCACTTCAAGAAGACGAGTTGAAAACATCTGTGTGTTTTGCGGTAGTACTGTTGGTACTAAACCACAATACATAGAAGCAGCACAGGAATTGGGTCGAGTCTTAGCAGCAAGGAATCACCTAATATATGGCGGAGGTAATCTTGGACTAATGGGGATTGTTTCAAAGGCTGTACAGGAAGGAGGCAGTCATGTTTTGGGAATCGTACCAAAACCCTTGGCAGAGGCTAACCTTATTGGATCATCAAACGGAGAGGAACTGATCGTGCCAGGTATGTCTGAACGACTGGTAGAAATGATTAACCGTTCTGATGCTTTTATTGCTTTGCCAGGAGGCTTGGGCACATTGGAGGAAATTTTTATTGTACTATCTTGGGCGAACCTAAACATACACCAGAAACCAATTGGGCTGTACAACGTTGATGGGTTTTATGATTTTCTTTGTGTGTTTCTTGATGATGCTCGGAGAAATGGGTTCGTGTCGAAACCTATGAAAGAACTCCTCTTCACTGCCAGAACTGCTCCAGATCTAATTGACCAACTCATAGCCTATGAACCGAAAGTTGACCCTATCATTTCAAAGATAAATTGGTCCGAGGACGATCGTGGTAAGAGACGTCGAATTAATCTGGATCTTAACCTGTAATTTTCCTGTAGAATTTCAACTAACCAGGTATTATTTTCTAAACTCTTCTTCTACTGTTTAAGACATTGGGGACAATGTCTCATTTAGGTTTGGGGGTGAGGTATAGTTAATAGTACTTGTTTGTATTGTGTTTTTTTTTAGTCCAAAATTTTTCGAAAAATACAAAAAAATTGAAAAATTTTCAAAAATTACAAAAATATTTTGCATTTTTGTGTTTTTATTTTAACTAAAAGGTGGAATTGGTAAGAAATAGCCGAGTAAGGAGTTTCCACTCTTGAGACGTATTTCAAACATTTATTTCGAAATAAGTTAATTTTTGTTTATTTCATTTTGAATTATTTAATTTGTGAATTCTCCATAATCTGACTAAAATGAATCTTCTTATGTTCAGTTGACAGGTATTATGAACTTACATGGAAACATACGGACATGAGCTAATTGAAAAGTTTGTAATATTCTCGTGCTCTAGTTTAATTGGAGGAAGCATCTCTAAAAGTGATGGAGTAAAAAAAAAAAAAAAAAAAAAAAAAAAAAAAAAAATTTCTGATGTACAAAAATAAAGTATCTAAGATCCGGGTTATTAAGTCTGTAAGGGTGTTTTAACACCCAGTGCCCTAAAACCAACTGGTTTGGGAGTCATTGGCCCAAAGCTCGTTACATGGATCGAAGATACTGCAAAAATATATTCATATCTGAAGTCTGAGTAATTAAGTTCGTAGGGGTGTCTTAACACCTGGTGCCCTAAAGCCAACTGGTTTGGGAGTCACCGACCCAAAGCTCGCTACATAGACGGAAGGCTAGTATTGATAAATAAAAAGTCAAAATTCAGAAAAAAAAAAAAAAAATCAGAAAAATCAGAAAATTATTCCATTACTACAAAAAGGTGTGAAATCTGATAGAACTTTAGGACAAAAATATTACTCTCTTATCAACTGCACTTATGACTGTTGTGGGCAAAAATGAGTTGTTTAATATTATGTTGACTGTGTATATGAAGAAAGATAAAAATAATCGGAGAATTTACTTATTCGGTAATTTAGAAAGAAACAAAACAACTAGTAACTTGTAGTAGAAGTTTCACCTGATTAGTTACTAACTTATTCTCTTTTCGCTTGTCTTTTTGCTTTTGTGTGCATTAGTTTTAATACCTTTTTACTTTTGTAAAATGTTTGTGGGTATCATTGCTGTAAACCCTCACGAGACTACAACTCGTCCACTAGGGACACCTAGGGGTTTAAAGGCTTGTTGCATATGCTAAATGCAACCGTGATCCCTACGAAAATGGTTTAGTTAAATTTTTATTATTTTTTGTATTTTGCTCGAGGACTAGCAAAATGTTAGGTTTGGGGGTGTGATGAGTGGTATTTATATCACTATTTCCCACTCATTTAATCTAATATTTTGTATAGTTTCTTGAGTTTTGTGAATGTTTTGATGTGTTTTGTTTATTTTGTAGATAAATAAAGTTTGGAAAGCACTGGAGGCAATTTGAGGCAAAAACAGGACAAAAATGCGTCAACAGGGATATTTTCGTCTTTTCCAGCGTCGCGACGCTGGAAATTGCGCGCCGCGACGCCCAGCGTGCGCCGAATCTGCTAACATGCGCCGGGTCCACAAAATCAGAATCTGAGAAAAGTTGACTTTGCTAACGTGCGCCGTGACACGTGTCACCATCACAACAGAGATGCTAAAATGCGCCGTGCCACGTGTCGAAATCCTATTGCTTGGACGGCCACCGACCCACGTGTCATCCTACGTGTCGCCACATCATCGTCCACATCAGCAGCCACATCAGCAAGTCAACCGAGTCAACATGCCATGTCATCATCAGCCAATCACAGCGCGACACGTGTCAACCTCTCATTCGTCTGACGGCCGCCGCCCCACGTGTCGCCACGTTGTCTTCCACATCATCAGAGTGACGTCACCAATGACGTCATGAATAGTGCCACGTCATCAATGACGTCATCACAATAATTGAGTCTTAGCCGCCTTGCCACGTGTCGCTTCAACAGTCAGCCGCCATGCCACGTGTCGCCTTCTCATTGTGCCACGTCGACAAATCCAGCGTCGCGACGCTGAGGGCCTTGGCGTCGCGACGCCCGAACAGTGAAATTTTGCTATAAATAGAAGGCGAAATTTCAGAATACCACACACTTCTCTCTCTCTTGATTTCTCTCTCTAGAGAGAGTTTCTCTCTCTAGAATTTTTATTTTTATTTTAGTTTTTTTTAATTTTTAGTTTGTAATTTATTTTAATTACTTTGTAATAATAGTAATTTAATTTTTACTTTTTACTTTTTACAGTTTTTACTATTCATGAGAAGTAATTTCCAGCTAGGGTGAAAGGTAATTCTTTTACTGTTACTATTTAGATTAATCTCCCTTAAAAATAATATATTAACATTTTAAATATTGATTAATAAGGAATACCGCTATATTGGTCGGTTGGTATATTTATTTTCTTGGTTTAACCTGATTAATCAAGGATACCGCCAGACTGGTCGGTTGGTAAATTTATTTTGGTTCCGCCTTATGGCTGGTTGGACTTAATTTGACTTAATCAGGATACCGCCAGATTGGTCGGTTGGTTAAATAATATCACAAGTTTATATATTATTATGGGAGATATCTAAATTAGTAGTAGTAAAAGTAATTCCTTTTACCTTAGCATTTTATTTTATTGTAATTTACTTTTTAGCATTTTATTTTATGTCTTTTAATTTATGTTTTTACTAGTTATAATTATGTGTTAGTTTTTCTAAGGTTGTGATGAATTTCAATATCACCAGTTTATAAGGGTTAGATTATAGTTTGGGTAATATAATGATTTATTTATTGAGTCTTAATCTTAATGCTTTTTATTACCGATCACTAATAAAATTGATTAGGTAAACTTAAAATGAACTAGACATAGGGATTTTAGGTTTCAGCCTTAGACTCAATAGCCCACGATCTTCCTTGAGGATAGATAACCCTTTAATAGATTTCCTTACAGGATAGGAATATACCTGTCGGGCGAGGGTAGCCATAAATTGGAACTTAATCTTAATGAATCCAGATAATGTGGTTGACATAGGAATATGGTTCAATTGGGTTATACTGGGTATTTGTGTCTGACCATCGACAGATGCTTTCGCATAATTTCGTGTTCCAGGTTAATAAATCATTGTATTTCCTAACTATAAAATAATCACTTCATCTTTATAATGATATTGGAATAAATCACAACCCTAGAAATTTGTGTCTTTTGTTATTTTCCTTAGTATTTTCTTTTGTCTTTTTATTTATTTATTATTTAACAAACACCACTTTCAACCAATCAAACAAACAATCTCTCTATTCTCCATTTAATTAGATATTTGTAAATAAATAGATTCAACAATTAATAACAACAGTAGGAATAAGTCCTCGTGGGATCGATATTTTTATACTACTTGAACGATACGTGCGCTTGCGTTATACGTGTGTGTTTACGCCGGTCAGCAATGAACGATAATCAAGAAACTTTTCCATTATGACAGTTTGTTTTCCATGAAACAACACAATGTTCCCTTGGTATATCTGACTATGTAAACTATATAGTATCGGGAAAATGGCCGTTGGAATGTACTCAATCAGAAACGAAAATATTCTTCAAAGAAGTCAGCATTTGTCTGGGATGAGTCTATTGTTCAAATGTTGTGCTGATCAATTACTGAGACGTTGTGTCCACAGGAGGAGGGTTCATAGTGTCTTGCAGCATTGTCATTCACACCATACGGCGGACACTTCAGTGGGAATAAAACTGCAGCCAAAGTCCTTCAATCACCGGAGCCTACTAAAATACGCCGTGACACGTGTCAAAATCAGGGAAGTTTGCTAAAATGCACTGATGCGTGCGCCTGCCACATGTCATCATCAGAACAGAATCATGTTAACATGCGTCGTGCCATGTGTCACAATCATATGGTGCCGACAATCCGCATGACATGTGTCATCTTCCTATTCGACCGTATTCACTGCGTGCCACGTGTTATCCATGTGTCAGCCGTGTGTCAGCCACGTCAGCTGCATTACCGAGTCATCTGCCACATGTCGCCACGTCATCAACAATCAATCATAGTCCGCCACGTGTGTCAGCATCTCAGAAGACTGAATCATACCGCGTGCCACGTGTCAAAATTTCATTAGGCTGACAGAATCTGCGTGCCACGTCTGCAATCAACCAGTCAACGCGTCTTACTCTCCGTGTACACATCGGCGTTGCGACGCGTGAAGGATTAGATTGCCTATAAATTCAGCTCATTTGCACCTCATTTGTTTTGTGCTTTCCTTAGGGTTTATATAACTTCTAAGGATATCATCTATTTTGGTAAATATTGTAATATTTAAATTATATATTTTTATTTTTACATTTAATTTTAGTATTTAATTTTTATTTACTTTTATGTTTTATAGTTAAATTTCCGTTGGGGTAAAAGGTGAAATATTTAATATAATTATTTAGGTTAATCTCATTTAATTATAATATTTAAATTATAATTTAACCGAATTAATTAATGGCAGACTTTATTACCGCTTATATGGTCAGTTTAAATATAAATTACTTTACCGCCTATATGGCTGGTCTTTATGTGACAGATAATTACCGCCTATATGGCTGGTGTAATTGGACTAAATGGATTACCGCCTATATAGCTGGTTTTAAATGTTTAACATTATTAATTACTGAGAAAGAATAACATAAAATAATCTATATATTATAATAAGTGAGATTCCTAGATTTGAAATATTAAATATGGATCCTCTTACCCCATCATTGTCTTTTTATACTAGGGAAATGATGAAACACAATATTCACATACTTAATAATTGATTTAATTATATAATGGGTAACTCTTTAGTTTGTTTATTGAGTCTTAAACTTAATACTTCTTATTGCCTGATCACCAATAAGATTGATGTGATAAAACTTAAAATGAACTTGGAAAATGGATTTTAGGTTTCATCCTTAGATTCAATAGCTCACGATCTTCCTTGAGGATAGATAACCCTTTAATAGATTTCCTTACAAGATATGAATATACATGTTGGGCGTGGGTAGCCATAATTGGAACTTGAACTTAATGAATTCAGATAATTTGGTTAACATAGGAATATGATTAATTGGGTTATTTGGGTATTTGCGTCTGACCATCGACAAAAGCTTTTGCATAATTTCGTGTTCCAGGTTAGCAAATTGATTTATTACACATATATAAGAGAATCAATTTATTTTTAGAATAATATTGTGTGGAGTCACAACCCTATGTATTTTGTGTCTTTTGTTATTTTCCTTAGTATTTTCTTTTGTGTCTTTAATTTATTTATTTAGCAAATCCACATTCAACCAACCAACCAAGCAATCATTCTCTTCTCCATTTAAATAGATACTTGTAAATAAATAGAATCAATAAATTAATAACAACAGTAGGAATTAAGTCCTCGTGGGATCGATATTTTTATACTACTTGAACGATACGTGCGCTTGCGTTATACGCGTGTGATTGCACCGGTCAAGTTTTTGGCCCGTTGCCGGGGACTTATTTTTCTTGAGTTATTAATTTTAAGACTATCTGTTTTACTTGTATCTAATTTTCTTTATTTTTATCTGTAATTTTTATTTATTTCTTTTATTTTCAGGTGGTTGAAAAAGGATCTTAGTGGGGTGATAAAAGAATTACGAGTTTTACGAGGTGAAGATACATCCCAAATCAGAGAGCAGCAGTCAGGTTTTCTGAGGCCTATTGTCCACCCCAACAATTATTACTGGATGTCAGAAACAAGCAATACTACTTTGCTCAACATAACGCAATGAGGAGATGCGAGATAAGTGATGGTAACCACCCGAGCATAAACCACTACTATAATTCAGGGTGGCAGAACTATCAGAGACCTTAATATAATGAACCAGCATATTCCCTGACCCTTTTTTCCATCTTATCCACCATCACCCTTTGATCTTCATCAAGAACCATCAGAGGAAGATCAATTGATTCACATGCTCAAAGATTGGCTCGAGGAACGGGAAGCTCAATTTGATGCACAATTTTAGAGTCAAGCAGAATCCATACAGAGAATAACAGATCAGATAAAACAATTAACAGAAAACCAGAGCTACATACCTCAAGGAGCATTTTTAGATGACACTAATGAAGCCTTCGAGTACCAATCATTTCACGATGAAACTTTAGCAGAGGGGGAGGCTGAGCAGTATCAGGAATCTGAGGTATCAGTTCAGGAACCCGAACCAGCAAGGTCCCGATATGATTTTTATTATTCAGACTCCGACGAGGATGAAGAAGCAGAGCTGTTTGTGCCAACAAAAAGATGAAATTATGTATCCTCAAAATGAAGATCTTGGAGCTTCCATTGCACAAATATTTGAAGAAAATCTACCTGAGCCAGTCATATCAGAGGATGAAGACCTAAAATCAGACATCTCTTTACATCCTCAGGTTGA
>SKCR01049760.1:0-54879 GCA_019454045.1 Zanthoxylum bungeanum
GAATTATGGCATATGAGATTGGACCACATAATTGTTAGACGTATATCAAAATTGGTTAAAAATGGTTTGATTGAAGATCTTACCTTAGATCCTTATCCGATTTGTGAGTCATATATCCAAGGGGAAAATGACAAAGGCCTCATTTTCTTGGTGTTGGACACCGTGCTGAAGATTTACTGGAACTAGTACACAGTGATATTTGTGATCCATTAAATCATATCGCTCATGATGGTTCAACTTACTTCACAACTTTCACTGATGATAGGTCAAGATTTGGATATGTCTATTTGATGAGACATAAAACAGAAACATTTGAAAAGTTCAAAAGATTCCGAAATGAAGTACAAAAAAACCCGGTAAATTCATCAAGTGTCTTTGATCAAATCAATGTGGTGAATTTATGAGCGATGAATTCAAATATTATTTAAGGGAGAATGAGATTCTCGCCCAATATAGCCCACCAGGAACTCCTTAACACAATAATGTGTCTGAGCGGAGAAATCGTACTTTATTGGATATAGTAGGATCTATGATGAGCTATACAGATCTTCCATATTATTTTTGGGGATATGTTTTACTCACTGCTGTCCACATACTTAATAGATTTCTATCAAAAGCTGTTTTTACGACCCTATATCAGATATGGTACGGTAGAAATCCAAGTCTGATATTTAAAGATTTGGGATTGTCCCGCATACGTTAGAGACGCACAACGGGGTAAACTAGCACCCATATGGTATAAATATAGATTCGTTGGATATCCTAAAATTTTCTTGGGATATCAATTCTACGATTCTGAGCAACAAAATATATATGTTGCTCGTTTTGCCACTTTTCTTAAAAATGAGTTTTTGAGAGAAAGTGTGAATTATAGAAAATTAAACTCAACGAGTTTGATCTCAAAATTAAAGAACTTGAGATGGAACTAAAGATCCAACTGGATGGAGGATCTACAACACAGGTTCTACGTAAGCCGAATAGAATATCAAGGCCTATTGAGAGACTATTTTTAACATCTGATGAGAGATTGAATGTTCTCCTCTTGAAGGAAATAGATCCGACTACTTATAAATAGGCGATATTGGATATCGATTCAGGAAAATGGCAGGAAGCCATGAAGTCCGAGATGGATTCTATGCATGACAATCAAGTCTGGGACTTGGTTGAACTTCTTGAAGGAGTTAAACCTATTAGTTGTAAATGGGTTTATAAAAAGAAGTGAGAGCTCGATGGAAAGGTAGAAACCTTTAAGGCCCGACTGGTAGCGAAATGTTACACTCAACATCCTGAGATTGACTATGAGGAAAATTTTTCACCAGTACCCATTCTAAAATCTATTAGGATTCTTTTAGATATTGTTGCATATCACGATTATGAGATATGGCCGATGGATGTGAAAATTATATTCTAAATGGATTCTTCGAGTAAGATATCTATATGAAAAAACCAGAAAGTTATGTATTTAGTGAGACTTCAAACTTGGTTTCTAAGATCAACAAGTCTATTTATGGACTTAAACAGGCATCCTGAAGCTGGAATCATTATTTTGATGAGATAATTAAATTATCTAGATTAATCAAGAATGAAGAAGAACCGTGTGTTTATAAGAAAGTTAGTAGGAGCATAATAATATTCCTTGTATTGTATGTAGAAGATATATGTATCATTGGGAATGATATAAGATTGATGCCAAGTTTGAAAGCCTACATTTACAATAACTTCTCCATGAAAGACATGGGTGAAGCTTCATATATACTGGGTATAATGCTCTACCACGATAGAGTTAGGAACCTATAAGGTTATCACAATCCACGTATATAGATAAAATATTAGAAATGTACAATTTACCAATTGTAAGACAGTAAATGTACCTTTTCAATACATCATACATCTTTTGAAGAAAGTGACACCTCATACTGATGAAAATAGAGTTAGAATGTCTAACTTGCCATATGTTTCTAGTATTGGAATAATTATGTATGTTATGCTATGTATAAGACATGATATCAGTTTCGGCGTTAGTGTTACTAACCGATATCAATCTGATCCGGGTAATGATCATTGAACAGCTATGAAACATATTCTGAAATATCTTAAAGGTACTAAGGATAAGTTTCTCATATATGAAGAAGATGAGCTACAAGTTCAGGGTTATACAGACTCCAACTTCCAAGGAGGTCCAGATGATAGAAAGTCTACATCCGGATACATATTTACCCTTAATGGCGGTGCAATTAGTTAGTGATGTTCAAAGTAAGGCTCAACAATTGATTCCACCGCTAAGACGAAATTTATAGCGGCTTCGGAAGCTACTAAAAAACTGTTTGGATTAGAAAATTTTTTTAACAGAAATTTATATTGTGCCAAGTATTACGGATTCGATCCCATTGTACTGTGATTAAGGGTGGGCGCGGTTCGATTTGGTTCGGTTTTTGGTAAAAACCGAACCAAACCATATTTTACGGTCCGATTTTTTTACCTCTCAAACCAAACTATTAAATAACGGTTTGGTTCGGATTGAAAATTTTTTAAACCAGCGGTTTACGGATTAGTTCGGTTCGGTTTACGGATTATTCTACTTAAAAAAAATTCATCCACTTAAGTGAAGACAAAAAAACTAGTCTAGCGAACAAATAGTATGAAGTGCTACGGTGTAAGCTGTGACTTCAGAGAACACATGCACTCAATAGAGGATTGAAAAATGAGGCACAATTAATTCTTGTATTTTTTAAAAATTACCTCGAATAATGATGCTACCATCATTCTAATTAAGAGACAAATCCAACAACTTACTTTCAAGAATAAACTATAAAACAACAAATTTAAGAATAAAATTATTAACAAATAAATTTAAGAATAAAAGTATTAACAAAAAAATATATTAACAAAAAAATTAAGAATAAAAGTATTAACATACTAATAAAAAGAAACATAAAGTAAAATTAAAAGAAAAATGCAAATCTTTTTATAAAAATATATAATTTTTTTAATTATAACGGTTCGGTTCGGTTTAACAGGTGCGGTTCAGTTTAGCATCTGAACCGAACCTTAAACCGTTTGGGGTGGGCCAATCCGAACCGCAAACCGAACCGTTAGAAAAAAAACCGTAAATTCGGTCCGGTTTGGTTCGGCTTGCGGTTTGGTTCGGTTCGGTCGGTTTTTTTGCCCACCCTTAACTGTGATAATAGTATAGCAATTGCACAGGCTCATGAGCTGAGAGCACATTCTATGTCTAAACACGTGGAAAGAAAATATCGTGTGATTTGAGAGATCATTGAATGAAAAGATATAGTGGTCTTAAAGGTTCAAGGACAAGACAACTTAGCATACCCGCTTACTAAGGTCTTACCTCCTAAGTTATTCGATAAAAATGTGGAGGAGGTGTGACTTCGATACCATCAAGAATGACAATAAGCAAGTGGGAGTTTGTTGGAGTTGGTGTTTGGAGCGTCAATCCGAATAATATATTGTACATTATATTTTATTATTTACGAATAAAATAACTATATTTTCATCTCAAACCTTATTAATGGTAATGTCATTATGCATATTAGATTGATATATGAATATGCTAATAATTACATCGACCTTAGAATAGTCATATAGTAATACTGAACACTAAGTGGTCTGATATTAGGATAATATTACCATTATAAACTATTTTTAAAGTAAATATTTATAGTTGTTGGTTTTGGAATACGATTGAATTCCTATATCTTAGAAGAATAACACATATCGTATATTGGAATTGGAGTTCTAATAGTTTAACCCAATATACCATGAGCAAGAGAAGCTCGTATAGACATATAGATATTCGTTGGAGTGAATACTGAATGACTTACATGTGATTCCTAATAGTTGGAAGTACACACCATCGTCAATAGGAATCTCCTCGTGTCGAGTAGCATATGTGATCCTTTGATTATAGAATAACATTGATTTTGTGTGTGATCCTCCACACTTTGATGCCATATATGTCAGAGACCTTTTATGGTCTGACCGCTAGATGTTCGTTGGGTTTGAACCGATGCACTCGTTAATCATGTACATATCAAGATAGAATCTGTCGGCCTGTATGTGTACCATAAGAGGTTTATGTATCCATGTGAGTTAGTCACGATTCTTAAGACTTTGCCCAAAGCCGATCACCTAGGGTGGATCGCATGTATCCGAAATTGTGTTCCGATTAGTTGTTAAGAATCGTGGACATGTCGATATGAGATGTGTGCCTTGGAAACTTAACAGTGTAATCTTATTTCCAAAGCATAACTCGGATAGCCTACGACAGATGGATTGTTAAATATATGTGATGACCTCGACTTGTATAATTCAAAAAGGTCATTCGTGTTCTTCGCGAATTCGGAGGTGGCCGAATTGCGTACATATAAGTTAGGCTTATATGACGAACGTGTCTGGACTTAGAGAGTTTCACAATATGAAGTGTACTCGTTGAGCACTTGGGTAGCCGATAATGTTTGATAATAAATAATATTTGATATTATAATTATCAATTAAAATAATTAAGTGTTATTGGATAACATTAATTATTTACTTTGACCCAATTGGATTAATCTAAAACCACACAAAAGTTTTGTTGTAATTTCTTAAATATATATACCATTAGAGGATATTTTGATAATTACAAATATGTAATAATATGTGTATTTGACTTGATAATAATTGGATTAAATCAAAGTGGTAGACATTGATGATTAAACTTTGTCTTGATTTAATTAGATTAAATCAAAGTGGTAGATAAATGTGATTAGTCACACATAATTATAATATTTGGACAAATTGGATTAAGTACACCTAAAAGTTGATTAGAACTTTTATTAAATAAAAATTGCATAAGCTTTGCAATAAAAGACAAGATTGACTAAGTTTTTAATTAAGTTGAAGCTTAAGTTTAAGAGAGTTAAGCTTGTGAAAGCTAAAACAAGCAAGTACTAGAGATATTAGCCTAAGTGAAAGAAGTGTTTATAAAATCTTAGAAAGTTCTATACAATATTTTAGCATGGAGAAATCAAGATTGGATCTTGAAATCAAGTTTGCTAGCTTTGGAAGTTCTCTACAACATTTCAACAAGAATAAGAAGATTGGATCTTGGAAACAAACTTACTGGGTAAGTTTGATCTTCCCTAAAATTATGTTTCCATTAGTGAGTTTTCATTAGTGAAACATATGGTGATTTATTATGTATTGAATACATAATAACATAACATGAAGTTGAAATTAGGCTAATGAATTGTGTATGAATATTTTAGAAGCATAAACACAATATGCTTGTAATTGGGTCAAAATGTTTATGTTGGACATAAACATAAAATTAAAGTTTGGAACTCTAAATAATAGTTTGGAGCCATGACTAACATTCTAGAATCATTTGACCACATTTGGGTGACCTAGAATGGTTCATTAGTCATTTCATTTGGGTGACTACCATTCTAGCTCTCTGTTTCCAGAGAGCTGATACTTAAAAGCAATTACATATGGAAACAATTTAAAAAAAAATAGCTTAGTGCGACAGTGGCTAGTGCACGTGCACTGTAGCGCGTACAATGAGCGCGCACTGTAGCACACACCGAATCTTGATTTTGTCTGTATTTGAGTTTCCGAACTCCGATTCAACTCTGATTTTTTCGTAAGCACTCGTAATGGAATATAATATTTCATTATATTATTTAAAAATCACATATTTTTTATATTTACGGGTTAGACCTACTTCCGCTGCGGGGGCACATCCACCCCAATACAAACATGTCATAGTTGAAATAATGATTTATAAAAACAACAATATTAGGGATGGCAAAAATCCCTGCAAAGATGGGGCCCGCGGGGGCCGTTATGTTAGAGGGCTGTTAAGGACACAATTTTTCATATTCATTGGTTGGGCGGGTTGGGTACGGGTATTAGAATCTCGTTAAAATATAGGTAAAATTCCCGTGTGAATGATGATTCGAGGGGCCCGATACGTTTGGGGTGGATAATGTGACAAATTTTATACCCGTTGATTGAGCGGAACTGATATATATATTGACATCCCCTTACCATACCATGCATGTTCCCATCCTTAACAGTGATAGATTAATTTTATGAGGTCAAATGATTACTAGTATCTAACAGGTTAATTGATTGATTTGAAATGATGATGATTCTAATTTAAAAGCAAGTAAATAAAATTGTTGAAAATAGGTTTTAAGAAAATTCAATATTAAAAACTATCTAGGGTTGTGATTTCTTCCAATATCATTTTAAAGATGAAGTGGTTATCTTAAAGTTGGGTAATATATTGATTTATTAACCTGGAACACTAAATTATGTGTAAGCCTCTGTCGATGGTCAGACACAAATACCCAGTTTAACCCAATTGAACCATATGTCTATGTCAACCAAATTATCTGGATTCATTAAGTTTAAGTTCCAATTATGGCTACCCCCGCCCGACAGGTATATTCCTATCCTGTAAGGAAATCTATTAAAGGGTTCTCTATCCTCAAGGAAGATCGTGGGCTATTGAGTCTAAGGCTGAAACCTAAAATCCCTATGTCTAGTTCATTTTAGATTTACCAGATCAATTTTATTAATGGCCAATTAATGAAAAAGCATTAAGATTAAGACTCAATAAATAAATCTTTATATTACACAAACTATAATATAACCCTTATAAAACGGTGATATTGGATTTCATCACAACCCCAGATAACTAATTTAGTTACAACACATAACTGGGGCTAGTAAAAACTTGAAAATAAAAGACATAAAGTAAAAATGCGGTAAAGTAAATACTGAAAATAAATTACAATAAAATAAAATGCTAAGGTAAAAGGAATTACTTTTACTACTACTAATTTAGATACCTCCCATAATATAATATATAAACTTGTGATAACATTACCAACCAGCCATATAGGCGGTAACCTGATTAAGTCAAATTAAGTCCAACTGGCCATTAAGGCGGTAAAAAGATTTGTCCATGAACCTGCCATATAGGCGGTAAGAAAGTTTAATTACCAACCGACCAATCTGGCGGTATCCTTGATTAGTCAGGTTAAAACCAGATTAAAATGAATTACCAACCGACCAATATAGCGGTATCCTTTTTAAGTCAATATTTTAAATAGTGAATATATTATATTTAAGGGAGATTAATCTAAATAGCAATAGTAAAAGAATTACCTTTCACCCTAGCTGGGGAAATTACCTCCTCATTACTGAAAAGTAAAACTGAAAAATTAAAGAAAGAAAAGTATTGTGCGTAAAAGTAAATTGCGGAAAGTAAAACTGAAAAGTAAAGAAAAGAAAGTGCGAAACTGAAAATTAATTACTGAAAACTAAAAATAAACAAACTAGATACAATCTTCTTATTTATTCATTAAGAATTTCAAAGAAGAAAGTATGAATTTTACAAATGAAATGGCTTGGTATTTATAGGCAAAATTTTGCCACCATCAAATCATCAATCAATTTCTCCACCAAATCCATTTTTAATTTCTCCACTAATTACTCCACCAAATCCATAATTGCTCCACTAATTTCTTATCTTGTTTGGTGGTGATTTGATAATTTTTATTAATTATTTATTAATTAATATTTTGCTTTGAAAATGATTGATAATGACTTTTAATAATTACACTCCACACACTTCTGGATGGTTTATCAATTTCGGTCATGAAATCATCAGAATTTGAAAATATGTTCTCTTTCAAAGTTGTAGATCTTTGAGTCTTCTTTAATTTGGAACTTGAATCAGCTCAATCCGATATCTGAGTAAACAGTTATGCCCAAAATACGACAGATGCGCAAAACTGGAATTTCCAAAACTGCACTTCGTCAAAAACGCCCTTTCAAGTTTCCAATCTCCAAAATTAATATATCAAGTCCAATAATTGCCCTTATTTGATCCATATTTCATCCTAAATGATTTCATTAAGATCCAATATTATTTTATCTGCAAAATAAACTAAAATATATCAAAACGTTCATCAAACCCGAGAAACTAAACAAAATATTAAGTTAAAGGGGCGGTAAATATTGATATATTTTCCGCTCATCATAGATCTAAGAAGGTTTTGATCAATCGATCTTAAAAATAGAGTAACAAAACAATATCTGATTATACACTTTCAAAAATTCAACTTCTGTCAAAGAAATTTCTACTTCCTTCAATCACCCATCATGTACTTAGGAATGACTTGAATGTTGGAGAGTTAACGTACCCAACAAATCAACGACAATTGTAGATCTAGGATCCGCCGAATCAGACCCAATTGCATTAATCAAGTCTAATTGAAGATAGAACCAATGAACTGGTAGCTCATATCTTGAAGATAACAAGTCTCTTACATACTCATTGCTTCCGATGCAAGCGAAATAATTAAAGAAGAGAGATACTGATGAACTTGTATATATTCTTTGATCTCATGTTTATATATACATAAATGGAAATATTTTATTTCCTAAATGAGCATATATATCTATACTTGCCTAATGCTAGCAACTAAATGAAATAAAACACACACAAGAAAGTGTGCCAATTCTTTGTAAATCCAAAAGAAGGACGAAGAATTCATTGCTTTCTGTTGAGATTCTTATAGCAGTAGCTAGGTTCTCTCAACCGAGAAATTTTAGAATCAACACGCAAGGAGCCATAGGTTCATTTCTCCTACCGCTAGCTTGAATATTTCCTCTGGAAATTGATTAGAACCTCCAGCTGCCTGATATATTTACATTAAGAAAAAAATGATTATTTATATCTACTAAAGTTATTGTAAAATAACAACTAAGTATTACAAATATTAAAAAATTATATCTATTACTAAGGTTATATTAAATCTAACATTTTATTAGTTATAAAAATTCTAATATTTTATTACCCTTCCGTCAAAACTCAAAATATTAATTGACCGTGAGTTGATCTTAATATTAAAATGTAATGATCAACTAACTAAGATTTTAATGAAAAAAATAATATGATGTTAGATTTGTATAATATTATAGTAATAAGTTGTAATTTATCAATACTTGTAGTAAATATATATAGTTGATTAGAAGCAAAGTTGATATAGGACTTACATGAGCGTGAATCATGTACATGCTACGATACCCATGAGAGGAAATGTGAGCAGATACCACATCCAAATTATGCTTTTCTAGTATGTAGAAGATGGTGGTCAATAAGCCTGGCTTCCTGGGTGAACAGACACTGATTTGTGCATCATCACCACACATATTCACTACAACATTTGGTGAAAACCATGTCTGAAAACAAGCTGCCGGAGGAGTGACTTGTAATGAATGAGGAATAATGCTTCCGGCCATTGACAAGTTGTTTTTTAGTACTGATGATGGTCCCTGATGATGATGAGCCAAAAATGATTCTCTTGTATCGAATTCGAATAGTTCTATCGGTGATGTGATAATTGATTGTTCATGATCCACATTAATAGTTGCACCCTGGAGCTTTTCCACCTTTCGTTTCTCAAGTGTCTGTTGAGTATGTTGAAGTGTCTTGATATACTTTACTGCTTCATCAACAATGGTGGATTTGTCTGCCTGCATATATATAGAAAATTGAAGTTTAATCAAGAGCCAAAAATGACAATAGATGGGCATTTAATTTAGTTGGCACTCTATGACAATGATTTCCCATCACATGAAATTGCTTGACTGCAAATTTTCAACTCTTAAATTAACTTATACACATGTTACATATATGTTCATTCAGCATTAATGTGTATTCTAAAGGATTAATTGAAGCACAGATGTTACAATCAAATTACACATGTTTCTAAGTTGAAAATCTTATCAAGGTACAAAAGAAAGCCATGCAAGACACGTATTAAAACCAACAGAAAATGATAAGTACACAAAAATGTGGCAAAATAACTTCTAAAATGACGTAGTTTTGGATGTGAAAAAAATTTCAGAAAAGATTAACTCAAAACTATGTAGTTTTTTTGCAGGTTTTTTGTCACCATTCTTTTGTACAAATATCATGCTCAGAACTAATTCACAAATAATCGACAAGAAAAATATAAACGGAAGCCATGTTTTTCGTAAGGAAGCACCTTTACACAATTTTACCTTTGCTTTTCGAAATCAACTCGCCAAACTTTTTACATTAAATTGTCACCCAAGTATAACAGTTATGTTGAAGCAAGAGTTAAGTGAATTAAATAAGAACTTGAAGAAATTAAATTGAAAGATTCCTATAAATGCTTAGCTTGGGCACAACTCAGCTCGCTGTTAATGTCCTTTGCGGCTGCAGAAACTCGAATTCGAGTTAGATAGATGTTTAGTGGGTGCGATTTCTCTACCCCATCCAATAAATTAAACATTTTGAGGGAAAAAAAAAACTGTTTATTATAAAAATTCCATAAAAAGATTTTATTATAGAATTCCATATATAGGTAAATTTGAAGAACCATTGTAGGTCGATTGATCATATAGTTTTGTCTCACAAGACAAATTAAAAAAACTTAAAAAGTAAACCATATGTAACATCATATTAGGGTATACATATTCTGATGCAAGTAAATTTTGATAAAGAATAAAGAGCCAGAATTTAGAAAAGAAAAAAAAAACCTTGGGAGGAAGATGAGGAAGCAAAGCATGAAGATTAGAGAACATGTTCCTCATCTTCTTCCTCCTCTCTCTTTCAGTCAAAATATGCATCTCATGTTCTGATTCACCACCACCGCCACCAGTTACAGCCTTTCCATTTCTACTCCTTTTATGACCCACCTGTGTCTCTGCAGCTGCTGCTGCTGCTGTTTCTATTTCAGCTATTGTTGGGCTATGAGAACTTGAATTATCAGGCCGTTTCATCTCTAATAACTTAATTTCTTTACCACCACCAGAAACATCAAAACTAAAATTAGCCCACGAATTGTTCTGTTGTGAGCATTTATTAATAAGATGATTTGCAAACATGGTTTTGTGATATAAAGAAAGAAAGAAAAGTTGTGCGTTTCTTATAAGGAAAAGGCTGGCGAAAATGTAGGGTATGGAAAGTTTTAGGGGGGGGGGGGGGGGGGGGGCAAGAAAGTGACCAAAATACAATCATGAGACAAAGGCCGTTATTTGGCTTCCAAACAAAAACGGATACATATGCTTGGCGCGTGTCACTCAAGATTTCTCTACCGGCCATCTTACACTTTTACTTCACTATCCCTACTTTCCTTCTTTATTTACCACACTCACCATTCTCTATCCCTTTTTAATTACATAACATTATTGTATTCTTTTTTTTTTTTTTTTAATTTTTTTAAAAGAAATTTAACTACATTTTCTTATATAATCACGAATGTTATGTTAAGTATAGTTTTTCAAATAAACAATCTTCGAGTAGAGTTTCTACTATATGAGTGTTAAGAAGGTTAAGGAAGTGAGTGAGTCATATCTTTAAAAACACACGGCATGAAATTGTTGGAGCTAATAATGATAAATGTATGGAATCCGGAACCGATTTTGGGAGCTTGCTTTCAGAGCTACTAGTTGGCTCCAGAGCTCTCTCCAGGTGACATGTGGTGATTCTTCTTAAAAATCTTACTGACCTTAGAATTGACACAAGTTGAATGTACCTACAAAATATATTTTGATGTTTAAGTACCTATAAAATATTTTTATGTGTCTTTTAATTAGAAGTTGTGTCCCCTTATATTATGCTATTAATTCACATTTTATAATTTGTGAGATTGCATATAAATTAATAGATTGGTTGGAATATCAATCCTTGATGCATAAGTGCTTTCTAAGACGAGTATCGTGTAGGTTGCTTTCATGTTAATAAAAATGGGTTAATGTCAAATTATATATAAATGATGGGGATTATTATGGACTGGATTGATTTTGGAGCCACTTAACCTCTTTGGTCATTTATATAATTACATGGAGCGGAGGGATATGGCTTAAGTGTATTAGATGCATGACACATGTAGAGGTTTTAGAGAATAATTTTAGTTGTTTGGTTATCAATAATATTTTTTTATTAAGAGTCGTAAAAATATTTTAAAAACAAAAAGTTATTTTATAAAAAATAAAATAAATAATAAATAAAATAAATGTAGTTTAGATAATTTAATTTGTAAAAAAACACTCTACTATACTTTTACTCTCAAAAACTCAGAAATTTGAACTTATCCATATAGAAATAAAATAGCCTATATTTCATATATAAAAGCTCTATTTAAATTACAATTAAACAACACAAAGAAATTGAAAAACAACTATTGACCTTTTGAAAAAAAACACTTTTGGTAAACTATATCAAACAAGCACTGCCTAGAATATTACTTGTTTTATGTAGTCCAATTAATATTAAAAAAAATGTGGAATAATGTGCCAAGTTGAGGGAGTGGCAGTTGGGTAAATTTAGGTCAAGTGAGGGGTGAAAAAGTAGAGGGCGTCATGTGATACACCGGCACAAGCCATGATAATATTGAAATGGCAGTTATCGTAAAAATTAGAAGAAACCACCACATCTTTTAGCCTTTGGTCTTTAGAGAAACCTTTGTCTTTCTCTCCACATCTCTCTTTATTTTTTTTAATTTCATATTCATAAAGCTCAAAAGTTTCAGTTTCAGAAACTTTTTCTAGTCCGAAGATGATTGCATTTCAGAGTAACTCTCGAAAACTTTTAGAAGATTCTCTGAATAATGGCTTTTTGTATAACTTGTAAAGCTGGAATTTTTTGTACATATCTTAATAACAATCATGACTTTGAAACTAACTCCTCTTCTAGCCAAAGACCAACTCATAATGTAAATTATTATGAACCCTTTCGAATTTGATGATGCCATATGTCCCCTCGTCTCTTTCCAAATTTAGTTCAAGCAAGTTACATTTCCTCCAGGCTCCAGGATTTTCTTTTCCCCTAAGGGAACTCCTCACCGTATGATCATTCAATCTAGAAATCATTATCTCATGAATTTGAATTGTATTAAATTCAATCATTCTTGTAAATATTGCCATATTCATTCATGTCATAAGAATAATACTTGAAAACTGTCCAATTTTTCAATGAAGTGACGTGACGTTTGTTGTAATTGTTCATGATCCATCATCATAGTTTTTCGAGTACTGATATACTTACACACACTTTTACTTAAAGTTTTACAAACTCTCTCACTGTAGTTATAGTGATTTACTGTAGATCACTATACCTACAGTGAGAGAGTTTGTAAAATTTTAAGTAAAAGTGTGTGTGAGTGTATCATTTTTATAGTTTTTCAGGGAACCCACGACTTATAAATTAGTTTAGGATATTTCTCACTAGTGATGTAGGATATTTCACTTGATTCATGTTGTATGTGCTCAGATTTAACCTTATCATTAGGGACACATGTCAACGTATAAAAAAATCATTCCTCAACAAGCTTTCTTAGTGGAACTGCTGTAAGTAAACAAAGGTCCACTGAAAAGGTGACACCGGTCATGATATAGTTGTACTAGTAAACAAAATATCATAGCGGGATTTTAGAGATCGGAATAAGAGTATGGTGACTTGCAAATGAAGATAATGGGTATTTTACAAATTGACGAAATCAGCATTTTAGAGAAGAAGAATTCTTACAATAACAAAATTAAAGAAGCTTTCGGAATATTAAATGTAATCTTTTGTTTTCTTTAATTTAGAAAATTATTTTTATTGTTCTTGGTTGAATTCTTTTATTGTAGAGATTCTTACAAATGTTGTAAAGATTCTTTATACTTTAAATTTGGGTCTTTTTGATTTGATTGATGAATTTAGAGGCTAGATGCATGTGTGAAGTGATATTGATTAATATTAGTGTAATATTATATTCAATCTTATCATATGATGATTGGTTTTCATTCTAGAGTGTTATGACCACTTTAATAATACCTAAAATTATTCTTGAGTTTTTCATTTGTAGTGGCTATGATTGGTGTAGATATTAATTAGATTAATGTTGAGAAAATTAGATTTAAAGCATGAAAAATGATTATTTTTGCTCCCTGATCAGATCTGGAAAAATCATATTTTTAATGATGAAAAATATGATGTTTAAATGTATTGGATGTGTATTGGGCATTATAATAATTTCCGAAAATTATTTCGGAGTGAAAATACGCGAAAACGGTGAAAAACGGCATTACTATGTAACTTTTGAACTAACCGGATAACGGCTGCCCAAACAGTGAATTGGTCACTGTTCGGGCAGCCCACGAACTACCAAAATACTATTGGGGCTGACCTGGGTAGCCATGTGTGGTATAGATTGGTCGGTTCGGCCGAAAACACGTTTTATGTTATTTTGCGGAAAAATATTTTCGTAAAAATTTCGCGGTATTTTCTAAATTAATTATGTCATTATTTGATATCGAATAAAATGTTTAGGTGAAATATGAATTAATTATTTATATATGATATATTGAATAATTTATTTGATAAGTTAAAAAAAATTTAAACTACGATCGCCCGAATCACGCTTCCGCCGCGTATAACCCCACAATATATATCATAAATTCTGATGATTTTTGGGTGGCCACTGTTAACTATTAGCTCCCTAAACAGATAACTATGGAATAAAGAACAAGATATTTCCTAATTAAATTAAGAAAACATACCCTTTCAAAATGAATAGTACTTAGAGAAATTCAAGAGTTGATTCATTGATGATGGCTAATTATATCTGATGGCAAGTTACGGAAAGTGAAATAGCTTACAACTTTGAACCCACAGTGAGAGGTGTTTGGGATAATTTAAACATTAATCAAGACACGAAAAATGCAACAAAATTTTCAACTTTTTAACTCATTTCTTGTGCTTATGTGCAGAGCAACATTCAGCTGCAATGGAGGGTAGAGCCGGCCACGGTTCCGGTTCGGAATCCGATTCCAACCGGTTCCGGCTCCGGAAACGGAACCGTAAATGACCGGTTCAGTTAGGGTTCGACCCCAACCGAACTGGTTAGAATCGCTGGAACTGAATGGTTCCAGCGGTTCCAACAGGAACCCTACCCCAACGGCTACTAGCCGTTGGGCTGGCCCAAAACACAAAAATGGCCAAAGGCCCAAAAAAAAATACTAATTTAATTCCTAACATACCCCTAATAACAGTAATAAAACGCCTATTTTTAGGGGCATTTTCGGTATCAAAAAAAATTCTAAAATTCTATAAATATAGGTCATTTTTCATTATTTCAACACACCAATTTCTCAACTCTCTCAATTCCTACAATTCTCTTATTCTCAATTCTCTCATTTATAATAACAAATTAGTTATTATCATTCTCAATTTTCTTATTCTTCTTACTCATTTCTTAAACAAAAAATGGCAAGCTCATCTGATAACATAATGTCAAATATGCCAACCCAAGAGAGCGGCCCTAGTGTCGGTTCACAATCACGGAGAAGAGAAGTTAAGTCTCGTTCCTCGAATGTTTTCAAAATTCATTTTCATTTAGACGATACCGATGAAGGTTTAAGAGCAGTATGCAACCATTGTGGGGTAACCTACAAATTTTCTGGTGGATACGGCAATATGATCAAGCACATGGAAAGACATCATGCGGTTGAACTTGGACTTGATACGACGCATCATCTAATAGAGGTACGAGTGCTGTAGATTTATTTAAATATTCTGATGCGAAAAATAGAGAAGAATTTACGAAATTAACTTGTATGACACATTTTTCTTTAAGCTTTGGTGAAAAACTTCATTTTACTAATTACATGCATAATGCTTTAAATCCTGTTGCATGTAGAATGACTCGAAATACAACAAAATGTCATATTTTTAAATTATACAAAGATGATAAAATTATTTTAAATGAAATATTTAAAGATATTAAATGTCGTATTTCTCTATGTTCTGATATTTGGAGTGACCATTGGCGAACACACTCATACATGGATGTGACTTGTCATTGGATTGATGCATCATTTACCATGCAAAAACGACTTGTTGCATTTAGAGTTTTTGATGACCAACATACTACACAAAATATTTATAGAATGATGAAGGTAATTTTTATAAATATGGTTTAGTAGATAAAATTTTAACAATTGGATTTGATAATGCATCTGTAAATACTGCATCCATCAATGATTTAAAAAAATATGTCAACCAAATTTAGGGGGTCGGTTTTTTCATATTCGTTGCACATGTCATGTCCTTAACTTATATGTTCAATATGGTCTGGAAAAATTATCACCTTTCATTGATCCTATTAAGAAAGCACTTAATTATATTTGGTCATATTCTCAAGTTAGGAGAGAATGGGCCAAGTTTTGTTTTGTAAAATAAATGGTATTAAACCGATTAAATTTTCTAGAGATGTTCCAACATGTTGGAATTCAACTTATTTTCTTTTATGTCAAGCATTACAATACAAAGATGCATTATGTAGTTTTTTTTACTCAACATGTTCAAAATATCAAACTTTTTCTTAGTCAATGGGATATTTGTGAAAAAAATTTAGAAATTTTAAAAGTTTTTAATGATGTTACTTTAATTTTTAGCGGAGTTTATTATCCTACAACACATTTATTTCTTCTGGAAAATTTGAATATTTTTGGTACTCTCGATGAACATCTTGAAAGTAACGATCCTAATGATATTATTTTGTTAGAAGCAATTACTGTTATGAACATAAATGGTTTAGTAGATAAAATTTTAACAATTGGATTTGATAATGCATCTGCAAATACTGTATCCATCAATGATTTAAAAAAATATGTCAACCAAATTTAGGGGGTCGGTTTTTTCATATTCGTTGCACATGTCATGTCCTTAACTTATGTGTTCAATATGGTCTGGAAAAATTATCACATTTCATTGATCCTATTAAGAAAACACTTAATTGTATTTGGTCATATTCTCAAGTTAGAAGAGAATGGGCCAAGTTTTGTAAAATAAATTGTATTAAACCGATTAAATTTTCAAGAGATGTTCCAACACGTTGGAATTCAACTTATTTTCTTTTATGTCAAGCATTACAATACAAAGATGCATTATGTAGTTTTTTTTACTCAACATGTTCAAAATATCACACTTTTTCTTAGTCAATAGGATATTTGTGAAAAAAATTTAGAAATTTTAAAAGTTTTTAATGATGTTACTTTAATTTTTAGCGGAGTTTATTATCCTACAGCACATTTATTTCTTCTGGAAAATTTGAATATTTTTGGTACTCTCGATGAACATCTTGAAAGTAACGATCTTAATGATATTGTTTTGTTAGAAGCCATTACTGTTATGAACATAAATGGTTGAATTATTTTAGAGAAATTCATTTACTTTATCTTATTGCTGCTGTTTTTTATCCTAGATTTAAATTAGAAGGTTTGAATAGTGCTTTACAAGCTTACTATACTTATTTAGGAATATTATATGATATTGACATTACAAGAATAATAGTGAGATTAAGAAATGATTCAATTGAGTTATTTAATGATATATTGTAAGATATAACTTAGGAACATTAGGTGAATCTAGTAGTAGCGAACCAGTAATTCAAACAAGACTTAGTGCAGGGGATCGTTGGTTACTGCTGTTAGTGTCCTAGACATGCCAATGATCTCTAAGGAATGATTTGTGTGTGAATAATCTAAAGTAAGTTGCGGAAATTACTTACAAAGATTGGTGGAAGTTCAAAACTTTTTCATGGATGTAGAAGCTCCAAGCCCTCTTTTAGTGTTTCCAACACTTGGGTGAGTCTCCCTATCACCTTGTTTCACTCATTAATGTGCTAGTATACTTGAATTTTGCAACAAAAATCCATGGGAGAGAAGAGAAGCTCACGTTTTTGTGAGGAAGAAGAGAGAATAGGTTGCTGTGAATAGTAACCATGTCATGCTTCCAAAGTTGACTTGTTAATTTATATTAAGTTTGTGTGTTGAATTGGTTTGAGTGTTTTAAAAACAATCCAAGCTTTACACTCAACAAATCAAATCCAAAATCAAGCCTAACTACTTCCATCATTAGTCAAACAAATGATGTAAGTGAAGTGGGTCCCACCACTTTTAAATTTCAAATTTAAGTCGGCTAACTCAACACGCAACTTCGCTCGGCCCCGGGTTCGTTTAATTCCGAATAAACGAATTTTCCGTTGCGACGTAATTAAATCTAATTTAAATAAATAATAATGCCTAGCAAAATTATTACGAAAGTCGCTTACGAATTAATTCTAAATTAATTCGTTCGCCCGAATTAAAATCCAATTTTAATTCCGCTTTAAAATCTAATTTCATTTAATATATCCAATATATTATTTTAGCCCAATTAAATAAATTAAATAGTGAAATATAATTTAACTATTAAATTTCCTTTGCCGATTAATTCCAAATTAATCGCGTTCTCTCTTCTAGTCGAATTAATCCCAGATTAATTCTTGCCGTAATTAATCATAGATTAATTTTCTCTCTCTCATAATTAATCCCACATTAATTCTGTTCGAGTCAAATGTCATCGGTGAATCTTTGGGAGGCGACCCAAGATATCCCTGGATATATTGGCAGTAAATACGGTCATCGGATTATCCGAATACGTGCGTACCCGGTACCACGTTCTTATCGATTTACAAGACATGGTTGGCTTCTAGCAAAGCACCGTGCCTACCCAATTCTCCGGAAATATTCTTTTAAGGAATATATAATCTATATCAAGCGTAGTATACTTAGTATTGCGTATTACGATCCAGTATCAGATGTCACATGCTAGGCCTGAGGCTGGAGTTGTGTCTGCCACGTACGAAGCATATATCGGATCACTAGAAACTAGTCTCTTTATGATCGGAAAGTCATGACCTAGTCATACTTTTCTGATGGCTATAGCACTATAGAGTACCAGTTATGTATCCCTGCGTGATCATCATCTCCATATAACTGAAGTGATACTTCCATCTTGACATCACATCCAATACACTACGATTCTCAGTATACCCAGAAGAGGCGTACACAGAACCTGTTAAAGCCCCAGACTACCAAAACCAAAGTATACAGATTGTCGCAAGTATTAGCGATGCAAGTCTCAGGTTAAGACCAAATACACCTACCCTGATTCGGATTCCCATAGACACATAGTCATACTACCAATGGGATTTTGAGGGGTCTATCCAGAGCGAAACTGTCCCCGTACCATCGGCAAACAGAACCTCCTATCACACTTGCATGAGTATCCAATACCCAAATATATGAGAATTATGACGTTAAGCTTCCATAACGCGCACAAGTGTAATACTAGCCTATTCCGCATAATCGATGTCCAGTCTCGATAATACTACGACTAGGGATATTTAATGATTAAACCTTAGTGGATTAATATTGTCTCATATCTTATTAATCTGGTACTAATCATATGGACTTTTATCATTTATATATTCAGGTATTCCAATTACAAATGATAAAAGAACAATTTCATTTGTCACATAATTAATTTTGTACAAGAACACCATGTTATTTACAAAATAATGATGTTATGGGTCATAATTATCCAACAACTGCAACGAAATAAAAAAGTTAGGAATACGACAACTAATAACCCCGAATTAGATAATTATTTATCTACAAATTTTGAGTTTCCTACTGAAAGTTTAGTTAGTAAAAATTTTAAAATCCTTGAATGATGGAACCGACATCAAAATATATATCATGTTTTTATCAATTATTGTTAAAGAGATATTGGCAGCACCTATTTCCACTGTTGCGGTTAAGCAAGCCTTCAGCTTGGGAGGCAATATATTGAAAGCTAGACGATCTTCATTACATCCAAGCACTCTAGAAGCAACAACTTGTGTGGATGATTGGACTCGAGCTGATCTGAGAAAACAAGAAGATGCCCCTGATGATTTTGAAGACTTTTTCGATAATGCATCTGCAACAACAAGTGCAAGCAGGACGGGAGCTGAAGGATCAACTGATAATGATGATTGATAATTACAAAATTGTAAATTTCCAAAGGAGAAATATCTTAAAATTGTAATGGAACTACGTGAGCTTTGATTCCTCTCACCCCTGGAGGATACGTAGGCAACTTAAATTTTTTAAAATTTAAGTTCAAGCTCTTTAATTTAATAATTTTATTATTTATTAAATTAATCTAAATTATTTTAAATTATTTTTTATTTTTTATATAATTAAAAAAAAAAGGTTCGAACCGGAACCGGAACCGACCGTTCGGTTCCGGTTCGGTTTACAGTTCCGGTTCTGTTGGGGTTGGTGCTCAGAGTGTCAATCCGGACCGTATTTATGTCTGATTCATGAATACAAACATCCTCTTTTCCATAATATTACTTTCTTAGTGGTTACACCTCTTGTTTTTATATACGTATTCGATCTGATTACGATTAGATTGAAACTAAATGTGGTTTAGTGATATGTATATATTAGACAAAGGCCCGATAATATATAATGCAGTACACAGTTACAAAGGTAGTTTGTAATTGACATTGGGAAGTGTCACTGCCAAATGTATATTATCAAATATAGTTCCTGGTCAAGATTTACTAACACGGGTCGGTTAGTCAAATCCGTTGAGCCCAGTACATGTCGTATATCGAGACTTGGTCCGATGGTTTTCTCAATGAACCTAGACGTGTAGGTGTTTAGTGGATAAACACTGAACGACTCACCGAAGATTCTCAATGCATTATTTTATTTAATGTTTTATTTAATTTGGTATATGATTTAATTAATATTTCATTTAATTTGGTATATGATTTAATTAATATTTTAATGGGCTTTGGTGGGATAATTGGGCTTGGGTGTGAGGCTAGCAGCAAAACTAGAAATACTGACACCGTTCGAACGCCTCTTCGAACGCTACACGAACGCCCGCAATCTGTTTGACGTTCAAACGTGGTAACGAACACAGCACGAACGAAAACAGTGAACTTGTGAAATGAATCCGATGACATGTTTATTCTGAATTTCCCATTCCGACGTCCGTTTCTCGTGACTTCCGTGACTTAAAAGGTAGTGCCTCCAAATGAGACTCATCATAGGGACTTATATGCAAAAAGGCAGTGCCTACAGTCGCCCCCACTTTGATGGGGCTTGTGTAATGTGCAACAATGACAATCATATCAAAGTTATGCAATGCATTTTTACTTACCTGGCTCGCCAGCTGCCATCTGACTTGCCTGCTGCCTCGACCTGAGTTGATGCCGCAGTGGACCTCGATCCTGGGACGCATCCTACTAGCTGCAACCGATAACGGGCGCCTCGACCCTGGGACGCATCCCAATACCACTGACAAAATGTGGGCCTCGACCTTAGGACGCATCCTATTACTAACGATGCAGTGGACCTCGATCCTGGGACGCATCCCGATAACTGCAACCGACAACGGGGGCCTCAACTCTGGGACGCATCCCAATACCGCTGACAAAATGTGGGCCTCGACCCTGGGACGCATCCCGAAACTGATTATGCAACGGACCTCGATCCTGGGATGCATCCCAATAGCAGCAACTGACAACGGGGGCCTCGACCCTGGGACGCATCCCAACACCACTGGCAAAATATGGGCCTCGACCCTGGGACGCATCCCGAAACTGATGATGCAACAGACCTCGATCTTGGGACGCATCCCAATAACTGCAACTGGTACATGTGTTCACGTGGGCCTCAACCTCGGGACGCATCCCCAAGACTGCTGCTAGTATTGATGTGGGCCTCGCCTTCCTGGGACGCATCCTGAAACTGCTGCTGGTATGTTAATGCTTCTAATCGGCTTTTCTTTGCCGCTTTCTCTTTTCTTCTTCAAAACCTGTGAATACAAAACAAACACAAAACGAATGCCAAAATGTGTTACGTGTATGCATGCATGCATGAGTTACCTTATCCCGTCGGGTTAGGCCTTCTGCCAAGTCTTCTCTTTCTCAGGGAAAATATTGCTTCAATCTGTCCACGTTGATCGGCTCAGTGAACTCGTTACCTTCCAAGTCTGACAGTTTCACTGCCTCATTTCCCATTACTTTCTGCACTATGTAGGGTCCTTCCCAGTTAGGTCTGAACTTTCCTCTCGGATCTGTCGTCGATGGCCTCGACTGCTTAAGTACCAAATCACCCTTTCTGATCTTGGTGGGACGTACTTTCTTGTTGAATGCTCGGGCTAGTCTCTTCTGATACAACTGCATATGATACAAAGCTTTTGTTCTCTTCTCATCCAACAGTGCTAACTGATCAAACCTCTGTGCGGCCCATTCTTGTTCCGGTAACTCTGCCTCTGCTAATACCCTCATAGACTGTATTTCCACTGGCAATACTGCTTCCATTCCATAGACCAATGAGTAAGGCGTGGCCCCTGTTGCTGTTCTTACTGATGTTCTGTACCCCCACAAAGCATATGGCAGTTTGTCGGCCCAATCTCTGCAGTTTTCTGTCATCTTGGCTAAAATCGTCTTTATAGTCTTGTTGGGTGCCTCAACTGCCCCATTTGCCTGCGGCCTATACGGTGATGACTTGTGATGGCCTATCCCATATTTCTGTAACATTGCCTTTGTTTCTCCTTGAAACTGAACTCTGTTGTCCGTCACTACATGGTGTGGCATACCATACCGACAATAAATATTTCGAGCTATAACCTTGCCATCTGCTTTGCTGTAACATTGCGGAATGATTCGGCTTCCACCCATTTCGAGAAGTAGTCTACTGCCACTACTATGAAACGATGCCCATTCGATGCATTCGGTCGAATCTCTCCAATCATATCAATTCCCCATGCTGAGAAAGGCCACGGCTCTGACAGCCCATGCAACTCTGTGTGCGGCAAATGATTCAAATTACCGTGTGCTTGACAATCATGACAGTGCTTTACCATCTTCGCACAGTCCGTCTCCATGGTTGACCAGTAAAAACCTTGTCTCACTATCTTACGGGACAGATTCAACCCGTTCATGTGCGGACCATATACTTCGGCGTGTATTTCTCCCATTACCTGCTGAGCCTCTTCTCTTCTCACACATTTCAACTGAATATCATTTGCTTGCCTCTTGTACAGTTCCCCTTTCAAAATCACATACTGGGAAGCTAACCTCTGAATGGCTATTTTGTCCTTTCTGCCTGCTCCTTCTGGGAGTTCCCCACGTTCCAGATACCTCTGAATGTCATAATACCAAGGCTTACCATCATCGACCTCTATTTCCATAATTCTCTCTATCTCATAAACAGGTCTTCTGGTTGTTGTCAGTATCAACGGTCTCATCACTAACTTTTCTGGCTTTTCCCAAGTCGCTGCAAGTGTAGCTAATGCATCTGCCATCTGATTCTCTTCTCTCGGCAAGTGCTGAAACTTACAATCAGGGATAACCTGTGCCAACTTTCTGAGGTGAAAAAGGTAAGGTTTCAACCGTTCTTCTTTCAATTCCCATTCTCCTCACATCTGCTGGACTACCAACATAGAATCTCCGTAGACTTCCACACTATCGGCCTTCAAGGCTATCAATGCAGTCAAACCAAAAGCACATGCTTCATACTCGGCCATGTTGTTTTTTACTCTGAATGTCAACCTTTTGGCCAAAGGCAAGGTTTCTTCTTCGGGGGTCACTATCACAATCCAATTCCGGCTCCCTTGTAATTCACGGCTCCGTCAAAATACATTTTCCATCTCTGAACTGTTATTGCTTGGATTTCTTCATCTGGAAATTCAAACTTATATTGATCCCCTTCAATAGGTTGCAGCGCCAGAAACTCTGCTACTGCTCGCCCCTTGATCACTTTGGTGGTGAGATACTCAATGTCGAACTCTGTCAGCAATACTAACCATCTGCCCAATTTCCCCACTAGCGAAGGCACTGAATGCAGATATTTCAGAGGATTCTCCTTTGCCACTACCTGGATCTTGTAAGACTGGAAATAATGCCACAATTTTCTGGAAGCCCATACCACTGCAAGACAGATCTTCTCTACTTCTTGATAACGAGCCTCATACGGGAGCATCTTCTTACTCAGATAGTAAACTGCATGTTCTATCCTTGTCTCATCTGCTTGTACCATCATTACCCCCAGTGCTTCTGATTCTATGGCCAAATACAATATCAAAGGTAGGCCCAATCTCAGAGGTTTCAACACAGGAGGCTTTACCAATTATTCTCTGATCTTGTCGAAAGCTGACTGACACTACTCATTCCACTTACCTACCGGCTGATCTTTTCTCAACAGTTTGAAGATAGGCTCACACACTGACGTCAACTTGGCGATGAACCGAATGATGTACTGAATCTTCCCCAAGAATGCTCTGACTTCCTTCTCAGTCTTCGGTGCTAGCATCTCTGTGATTGCTTTGATCTTTTCAGAGTCTACCTCAATTCCTCCCATTCCCACTGTATGCCCCAGCAGCTTTCCTGATGTTACCCCAAACACACATTTCTTGGGGTTCAGCCGCAGGTTGTACTTGTCAACTCTCTGAAGGAACCTCTCCAGTGCTTCTATATGCCCAATTCTTGTCTCTGATTTCACCATCATGTCATCCACATACACTTCAATCTCTTTATGCATCAGATCGTGGAACAATGTAGTGGCCATCCGCTGATACGTAGCTCCCGCATTCCTGAGCCCGAATGGCATTACCCTGTAACAATAAGTACCACACTCGGTAACAAAGGCAGTCTTGTGCTTATCTTCCTCAGCCATGAGCACCTGATTGTAACCTGAAAACCCGTCTGTAAATGAATACATAGCAGATAGAGCCACACTATCAACCAGGACATCTATGTGCGGTAGAGGAAAATCATCTTTCGGGCAAGCCTTGTTGAGATCTCTGTAATCCACACACATTCTGAATTTCCCGTCTTTCTTCGGTACTGGCACAATATTTGCTAGCCACTCAGGATACTTCACTACTTCCAGGAACCCCACATCTATCTATTTCTTAACATCTTCTCTGACTTTCTCATCCCATTCTGGTCTCATCCGTCGGAGTTTCAGTTTCGCTGGCCTCATATTCGGATAAGTTGGTATTATGTGCTGGGCAATGTTTCTGTCTACCCCAGACATGTCCTCATAGGACCAAGCAAACACTTTGGCATATCTGACCAATACTTCTTCTAATTTCTCCCTCTCCTCGGAGGTAACTTCACTTGCAATCAGAATTTCCTTGGGGTTCTCAGATGTACCCAAGTTAAAGGCAGTAGTTCTGGCTGAACTGATATCAAATATGCTTGTTTCATGTAGAGCAAATGGAAATGACTCAGGCAAGTAAGCAAAAGAAACGTCTTTATTATTGGATAATGCGGAAGTACATTCAAACAAATCAGGAAGGTAAATGTCTTCATCATCTATAGACATTTCTTCCTCTGCAACCAGGTTCTCTTCAGGCTTTAGATCCTCTTCAAGAGTCAGACTCTCCAACTTCATCAGTTCTTCTTCCCAATTCTCTGCTTCTTCCCCAACTTCTTTGGTCAGCATCTTCTTGCCCAGCATCTCTTGGAAGATCTCAAAACCAGGTACCACAATCCCGTTAACTTCTATCGGTTCGGGCTCACCCTGATACCCTGAAGCCTTCACAAAACAATCTGCCAGTTTCAACCCTTTCTTTTTAATCTTCGGCTTTTCCTCGTCAGATGTGTACCCCAAACCCTTCCGAGTAGTCTGTCCTCTGAAATCTGGCAATTTTGAACCTTCACCCGGCTCAAACTTCATTTTTTTCATGATCCTAGCCACCCTAGGATCCACCCATTCCTCAAAAGTTGTTGACACCTGAAACCTCGTGAAAGGCTGTATCTCCAAGGCGGCCACATCATTATCTACCTCAGCTCGGATGGTGACAATCTCTCCCCCATATGGGAACTTAATCATCTGATGCAGAGTGGAGGGCACGCCCCCAAGCTTATGAAACCAAGGCCTTCCCAACAACAAGGCAAAAGTGGCTGGGATATCCAGCACTGTGAACTCAACTTCGTCCTCAATAGAACCAACCTTGACTGCTGCTACAAATGTACCCTCAACTCCTCGCTTACTGTCATCATAAGCCTTGATGGTCATACTAGAGGGATCCAGATCTGTCGTTTTCATACCCAGCTTGGCCAAAATCTTCAACGGGCACACATTAATGGATGAGCCGTCATCCACCATCACACAAGAGGTCCTTTTACCCCTTACTTCAGCCCTGATAAACAAAGGTCTATTATGGTTTCTCCCCTCAGCTGGGAGTTCTTCCTCAGAAAAAGTGATTGCCTGCAAAGTCTCCTTTTGCACTGACCCAACAAACATTACGGGGTTGGCATCTTCCGTCACTACTATCTTGCTCAAGGCCTCAACCATGGCCCGCCTGTGCTCCTGAGATGCACACAACAAATCCCAGATACTCACTTGTGCTCGGGTTTTCCTCAACTGCTGCAGCACTACATCTCCCTCGGCACCTTTTGTGTTCTCAGCCACTTCTCTACCCTCTGATAACACTCTTTTACCCTTATCAGTCATATCATTGTAGAAACGCCGCTGCGTGTCATACCCATCACTTCTTCTTCATCACTACTAGAGAAGTCTGCCCAGAAACTCTTCCCATGTCCGGTTTCATCTTCGCTGTTACTATCCCAAATCCCAAGGCAAACGGCTTGGAGGTCAAAGGATTTGAGGACAAGGTTCTCGGGTGGGCCAGAGTTTATCATATAGGTTGGTGGCGGGACAGAGTGGTAATTTGGTAAAGGGTTCTGGTGTGTGTTGGGGTGTTTTGTTTCAGGGTCGGGTATTTTTGGAATCTATAAGGTCTTGGATTTCATGGCGGAGTCGGGCACAGTTGTCGGTATCATGGCCTTTCTGTTGGTGGAATTGGCAATATTGGTTTAGGTTGAGATGTGGTGGTGGAGGATTTGGGAGTGGTTTGGTTTCTAAAGGTTTCAGGAGTCATTGTCTCTTCAATTTCTCCAATACATTGGACAAAGGTCTACCCAAGTTGGAGAATCTCCGGTTTCGGATAGAAGCAATCTCAGCAGAAACGGGCTTTGTTCCCGATGTCCCCCCAATGGGCCTCCTGTTCAGACCATAGAATTTTCAATTCTCGGCCTTTTCTTCCTCAATATCCATGACAGTTTCCCTCAACTGTCGAAATCAGCAATCATGGAGGTCATCCTCCTCAGTTTCCCATAGATGGAGGGCTTGGTGCCCTTGATAATCATTTTTATATGGTCCTTCTCTGAGGGCCTGGTCTGGATCTTTAAGAGATGGCTTCTCCAGCGGTCCACATACTCCTTGAAACTCTCTTCCGATTTCTGCCTGGTGTTCACCAAATCTCGGAGTGACAGATCTATCTCCAAGTCCGTGACATACTGTTTCAGGAATGCATCAGCCAATTCCCTCCAATCTTCCCTTACTTTCTTCTCAATGTTGTGATATCATACCACCGGTGCCCCCTCGAGTGACATTCCAAACATCTTCTGCACCTGTCGCTTTGTCAACCCCAAGGAACTCATAACTGATACATATGACGGAGATGAACCCTTGGATCCCCATTCCCGTTGAACTTAGCCATATCCGGCATCTTGAACTGAGCAGGAAACTGTTTTCGAATGTCATTGCCTCATAATCTAACAACTCTTTATGCTTACCCTTCATTTTACGGGTAACTGTTTCAACCTGATCCCGAAGTTCTGAAATTCTACCTGAGACCCCATCACCTTGCCTGTTGCATATTCTGCCATGTCATCGTCAAAAGTGGGGATATCATCCCCCAACCCATTTGGAGGCTCCTCGCGCCTCACATTCTCAGAACTCCCCCCAGCACGGGGTACGGCCATACCAACCATAGCAGTAGTCAATGCCTGCAACTGTTCAGTAATTTTGCGAGACCGTTTTCCAACTGATCTATCCTGGATACCTCGCTATCGGATGTACTCATATCTTTTACCAATCTTTTAATGAGTCTTCCATCTTCCTTAACCCAACGGGACTCTATGATATCTTTTTGACATAGAGGGTGTTAACATGGTATATGTATGCATGAGATGAAGGAGATGCATGCGATACAAGGAATATATCAACTCATGAAAATTTTCACACAAATCGGCCCATCATCATTATAGAAGCTTTTGGGCTAACTGTCATAGGAGTGAACTCGCCCTAGTTTAAATGGCCCAACAAGTTCACATCTCATGGCCCAACAAGTTCACATCTCATGGCAAGAAGTCCAACCGTATCCAAATGATAATGTTCCTAAACACAAACATATAATGGCCCATTGGCGTTTTAGGAGCTTTTGGCCCAATCGTCATAAGATACTTTCTTGTTCCTAAGCACAAACATATAATGGCCCATTCGCGTTCATGTAGCGTTCGAGAACTCGTTCGAACGGAACCAAACCTGATGCATGATAAAACAAAGAAAGTGCGTGCGCATTCGCGTAGCGTTCGAGAACGCGTTCGAATGGTAAACAGAAGGTTCGCGTTTGTACAGCGTTCGAGAACGCGTTCGAACGGAACCAGACCTGATGCATGATGAAACCAAGAAAATACGCGTGCGTTCGCGTAGCGTTCGAGAACACGTTCGAACGATATACAGAAGGTTCGCGTTCGTATAGTGTTCGAGAACGCGTTCGAACGGAACCAGACCTGATGCATACAACACATACATAAACAAACAAATCCACAATGTAGGACCTCACGTATCCGATTGAACTCATCTCGCATCCAATCGAACATACACTATCTGGCGCGGAAAAGCATCGTGGTAAAGGATTTTAACCTCTCAAAATAGAGGACCTTTAATCGCACTTACTAAGCACATGCGCAAACAACACAATACATATATAAAGAAGTGAAGACAACGATATCGGACTTCGTGTATCCAATTGAACATATCTCACATCCAATCGAATATACATTATCCGGCGCGGCAAAGCATCGTGGTAAAAGATTTTAACCTCTCAAAATAGAGGACCTTTAATCGCACTTACCATGCCCATGCGTTTTATCTCACAATGCATATAAGAAATAAAAGAAACAATATCTGACTTCGTATACCCGATTGAACACATCTTACATTCAACCGAATATACATCAACCGGCACGGCAAAGCATCTTGGTAAAGGGTTTTTAACCCCTCAAAATAGAGGACCTTTAATCCGACTTACTAAGCCCATGCGCTCGATCACATCATTACGCAAACAAATAACATGAAGAAATTAAATAACGAATAATAAACACATCAAAACAACAGAAAACGAAATATGCGTCGTTTACTCAAGTGGTACGTGGAGTTGTATCCCGAGTACATATCATACTACCGTCCATTCGGAATCTGCTATGAAATTTATGTCCGGGTTTCCATCCTATATACCACAAGAGGCGACAAATTTTCCATTTTATTCAAAGCCACAACATGTATCCATAAATGACTCTCATGCGAATAGAATTCAATAAACAATTTAAAGACGAATATAAACTAATAAAAAGGTGCCCTCAGGTCTAACCTTTTATGTCGACTCTCGGAAGTACGGTGCACGGTCGTCGGAAAAGGGGGGATGCTCCGCAATTCCTCCGGTTCACAAGTTCACGCCTTTCCTCGCTGTTCCACTGCTCAAGCTACTGTTTTGACTCCGATTCGTTGCTGTTTCTCCCTATTTTGCTGCTATTTTGCTGTTGTCATACTGCTGATTTACTGCTGTATTTTGACCGTTGTTATTGGTGTTTTGTTGGTGATTAGAGGCTGTTTTGAGTGTGATTTCGGTGGCTGGTGTTTATGTGTCTCGGCTGTGTGTTTGATTTGTGAGGGTTGTGTATGTGAGTTTGGTTGTGTCAATGAGCTTGGGTGTTTCTTATGTGAATGAATTAGGGCTTTAGATGTGTGGTGAAGGGTTCTTTTTATAGGCAAAGGAGGTAGGGCTACTCCTTGCTTGAGAAGGAAAGGATTTGGCATTAAAGGTGAGATATGATTTGGTTTCAAACAAGGAAAACATATATTTTAATTGGGGACAAGATTTGGCTAATTAGGAAGTTGAAATATTTAATTTGTGTTGATTAGGCATACAATATTTTAAGTTAGGAATAATATATTTTTAATTAGGAATAATATTGGTTGATTAATTTTAATTAGGCATGATTTTATTTAATGTTTTATTTAATTTGGTATATGATTTAATTATATTTCATTTAATTTGGTATATGATTTAATTAATATTTTAATGGGCTTTGGTGGGCTAATTGAGCTTGGGTGTGAGGCTAGCAGCAAAACCAGAAATACTGACACCGTTCGAACGCCTCTTCGAACGCTACACGAACGCCCGCAATCTGTTTGACGTTCGAACGTGGTAACGAACGCAACACGAACGAAAACAGTGAACTTGTGAAATGAATCCGATGACATGTCTATTCTGAATTTCCCCTTCCGACGTCCGTTTCCCGTGACTTCCGTGACGTAAAAGGTAGTGCCTCCAAATGAGACTCATCATAGGGACTTATATGCAAAAATGCAGTGCCTACAGTCATCATAATTTACGGGTGGGTAAATTATGGACACGAAATTGGATTTTATGACGGATATACCTGAATCTAGAGAGTCTCACTAATGAAATATACTCGTAGAGCACTAGGGCAACATTTATGAATAATACTGATTATTTATAAGTCGTTTAAAGGTTAAACGAAAAATACATGCGAATGGACCTAATAGTCATTTCTTAATTATTGTGTATTTGTACTTAATTATAGATTTTGTTAAATACACATTAATTAAATGTCAAATTGTGATATTTGACATATATCATAAATATATATGTATTTGGATATTTAAAGTAAATATTATACATATATTTAAAATATTTATATTTAAATAATTATTTAATTATTTAATTGTTAAATAATTAAATTAATTAACAATATAAATTTCCTAAGTTTGTGATATTTTTGGAAATGCTTTAGTTGCCATTGTTGACTTGTTTGGAATCATTAAAGTAATGATAAAAATCAAATGCAAGTTGATTAAAGCTTTAAATGAAACAAAGTAAAAATATCTAGATATTTTTATTTTTTTTGCTTCCAATTTCGGCCAAGGGCAATTTTGGGGAGTATATATTTTTTTGTTTCATCTTTTAGGGTTTAACAAGTTCATATACACAAAAATAGAACACAAAAGTGGTTGAGAGAAAAGGTTTGGAGAAAAGAAGAAAATCTTGGAAATCTTAAGCATTTGTAAGTTTTCTTTTAATTCCTCCAACATGAAAAATATTTCTAACATACTTAGCTTCAATTTGTGATGCTTTGATGTTATCTCTCTTCTTATAGTTTGTGTTTATTTTGGTTGTGAACTTTGATGAAAGATTGATGCATGTAAGTAAGCTTGAAATGGTTTCAAAGCTTTCCTTTTGATTTTTGGAAAATCAAGTTGCCATTCTAGAGTTTGTAAGCCACTCCTTGGTGACCTAGAATTGTTCTAGAGTTGTTTCAAAGTGGTGAGGCTAGATTGGTGAAGTATTGAATGGATTAACGTGTTAGATTTTGTAAATTTGGTGAAATTGGACAATTTGATAAAATTAAAAAATTAGGGTTCATAACTCACTCCAAATTAGGGGCTTTTTATATATGTGATGTATTATGGTATGAATATGATGCATGTAAAATTTTAGGTTGATTGGATTTGATCTTGGCATGTTTTGAACTAAAGGGACCAAATTGCAATTAATTGAAAATTTTGGGTGGCTCACGGCATTAGACTAAAAATTGGGGATTTGTGTGAAATCTGATTTTGATGCATTAGATGTGTTGAAAAACATTTTAGAAATGATTTAGAATCATCCAAAATTATATTTGATAATTTTTGGGCTAAAATAATCAATTTATAAAGTTTTGGGGCAATTCGGTAATTACTAAGAAATTTGATCTATTGTGTAATTTTTCAGAATTTGATAATTGGATAATTAAATAAATAAGTTTATTTAATTGATCCGAGAAAAAGTTTTGAAATCGAAAATTTTGATTTTCCACTATTCCGCTGCGTTACCGGTATTCCCCTTAAAAACCCCAACAGGTTCCACTTAAGTGTGGAACCGAAACCGAACCGGAATTAACCGGTTTGGTCCCGGTTCCACACTTGTGGAACCGGGAATCAGCCGGTTCGGTTCGGTTCCGAACCGCCGGCCAGGTCTAATGGAGGGTATGTGATTAGACAAATTTCTATATGTATAGAAATTCTACATAAATACAGGTATAAGTAATATAAAAAGATATCGATCGCACGAAGAATTTTTATTCTCGTCAAATACTAAATCTTCTCAACCCTAATCTTACTTAAATTAACAATTATGAAAGTGAGATTAAAACTAAGCTAATTAAACGAAAGCTGAAGCAATTGAAAGCAAACTTAAACACATGAAATTAATAAGAGAAGAGAAGTCCTAGCATCAATTTCCCCACAACGTTCATTTAAATCTCTCTAACCCCTCTATATTAATCAATTATAAGTAATTATTAACCTATAACACAAATTTATCTACCAGCACTTTCGAGCGTCAAGTAGACATAAACGTCTTACCAGTTAACTATAATCTTATATCATTAAGGTATGACAAATTCATTGAATTCAAGTTTTAATTAGGATTACACATCCCGTGTAAGTGTATTTATATCCCTACACAGAAATCCAACTAACAAATTATATCATATATTGAATTGTCTTGGTCTAAACATATAAATCTTTTATTCAATGTTCATATGATTTCCCTATCAAAAACACGTAATTCTATTTTCAATCTCATTATGGTTACCCAAACAACCATAATGGTGGCTAAGCAATTGGAGGCATGATGAACAAAATAAATTAAACAATCAAAAATAGGTTACAATATCAACCAAAGAGAAATTAAATTGATTAAAGCTATAAATTAGATTCCATTGAAATTATAGGACAAGAGTTTATAATATGAAAATAAAGTTTTACAAGAAACATCATTTGCAGTTTAAACATAAAGAAACAAAGAGCATGGATAGAGAAAACTAAGGTTTGAAGGCTGTTAATCCCCAAGTTTCAATCTTCATCTTTCTCTCTTTGAATCTTAATAGTTGATACCTTTGATCTTCTCTTGTGCAAATGAAGCCAGATTTTTACCTAATTCGTTCCTTTCATGCTTTAATGCCTTATATATATATATATATATATAAAAAGGCTCTTAATGAGAAAATTATAGTACAGAATAAGGGATAGTGCCGCAGTGCTTAGGTCATGGAGCCGCGGCACTCAATCTCTCACCAAATTTCTTCATGTCTAGCGCCATGGTGCTGGTTTGGAGGTGGTATATCATGTTTCTAGTGTATATGTCATCTCACTCACAGCAGATGATTGAGCGTCGTGGTGTTGGATAAGTGCATTTATGGATAATACAATATATTCAATTTCAAGCTCTGTTTTATCTAATAAGAAGTATGATTCTGTTTTTAATGCTAATTATAAAGTTGTAGATTTTTTAGTCTTATTTTTAATTCAAAATGAATCACCTAAATCGGACATCATATGAGAAAATTACGATCAACAAACTAAAGGATGCATGCATTAGGAAACCATTAGTAAAATTGGAAATTTTGAGTTTCTTCACTCTTTTTTTTTTTTTTTTTTTTACAAATATCCATATAATGCACCTTAACCTTTCCTGACATCTATCTTGATTTCTTCATGCGTGGTATTGCGAAGCTCCCATCTTTTGCCGTGACACTGAATAGTTCCAAATTTTCTGAATCAAACTCATTTTCAAGTTGGTGCCGCGACGCTAGCTTTATGCAAATGCTTTTAAAAAGAAAAATAAATGTTGCATTGCGGCCTTATTTAATTTTCAATTTCTTGTTTGCCAAGTGGCTTTGTATCTAAGCACCACCAAAGGCAAAAGACCTAGCATGATTGATGATTTCAATGAAATTTTGAGGTACAATACAATGACAAAACAGCGGACAAAGAGGTTCGTCAATTATCAATATTAAGTTATTAACCAAAAAAATGAGGCGATCTGATGATTAAGAGAACTTGTGGCCGTGATTTGAGGTGTATCGAAAAATAAAGGGGTCAAATGAAATTAACCCAAAATTGCCATTCCGAATCACTTTTGGGGCGCGTTGACCAGTGACGACAAACTCGAATTACAATTTACAACTAGTCAAGCAACTCGGTGGTCTCTATCTATATAACTCGATGCACATTCTCATTCTTCGCAGTGGGCTGGGCTTATAGTCGTAGACCATAATATTATTGTGAAATACTGCAATATTTTATTTTATATATAAAAAAAATTAACAATATTAATCGATGCATTGATGGTAATGAAAAATTAAAAAATTTTAATTTTTATAAAATTCAGTTTATAAAAATAATCATGATCGGTAATCTCATTTTTTTTTTTTTTTATCATTAACTAAACATATAAAAATTATAATTTGACCACTAAAACACATTTTTATCATCCCAACACAAATAAAATCACAATACCAAACAAAACCTAAAAAATATTTGTAAAGTTGAATGTGCATCATCAATTAACTAATTAATTGTTCATTAGCAAATGAAAAAACTAGAAGCTACAGTAATTGCTTCCAAAATAAGATTTAGTCCAAAAGACGAAGAGAAAAAGAAGAGTCCGGCTAAAGGGGCAGACCTGGACTAAAACTTCAACATGGAAAAATAGTATTGGCAGGTTGCGCATTGCATTACCTTACCAGTTTTGGATCTAAATGAATACAAAAATTGAACAAATTCATGGTCATCCGATCTAACAAGAAACCACAGCCGGAAACTAATGGTGATCGTCTATGACGTAGACATGGCCGTTGTTTTACAAATAGGGCACAAATTTTTGTTCATTAGCCACTGTTTAATACAATCAGCGTGAAAATCATGTCCGCAATCCAGTGTTCCGATATCTTCTCCGTTGTTATATTCCTCCTGTGCATACATAGTAAACAAAGATTAAGCATATAATAAACAGGAGGAAGCGGGAAATCATGCAGAAGATAAAGCTGGAATCAGCAAGACGATAAATCATTACCTGACAGATACAACATGGTTCTTGTCCCTGCTGGGAAATAGCACATTTCTGCTGTTTTAAGCGTGTTTTTATAGTTTCTTCACTCAATCCTGTGCTCACATTCCCAATGCGCTCCTCCAGAGCTAATAATTCCTATAATCCCAACAAACATTTATATTATGATAGCCATCTCCACTGTAAGCTGGAAATTAGATATAAAAAAAGGTCGTGTATATTTTACCTCATACGACATATTATCGACATCAAGGCGCATGTCTCTATGCCGATCATGAATATCAGCCACCCCATAAAAGACTGAGCGGTCAAGAATCATAACATCCTGACACATGCACAAGCACAAGCACAAAGTCAAGTGTCAAGCTACCTAGTTTTCAAAAAACAACTAAAAAAACCCATCTTTTAATACTTGGTTCAACATCCAAATACCAAATGAGAAATTTGACATGAAAATAATGTGTGAATCCTACACAAAATAGCATTGTGTATTTCTATGTCAAATCTAACCTCAAATCGCAAGGCCTCTCCCCTACGCATGAGATCCAACACATTGCGAATCTGCTGAAGAGAACATTATGTAAGTTCCAATTTACTGTTCATTTGCCAATACAGTTGGATGACATTGAAAAAAGGAATGCAAGGATATAAGTAAAATTAAGAAACACAATAGGCTCATGTTAAAACCCATAAAACAAACCCAATGGCAACATGTTCTACTGCATGTTAACTTTTCAAAATAAAATAATATGGTCACCAACTCACGCAGACAGAAAGATGCACACTTGTGCACGTGCATGTGCACATTCACACAGAGAAGAAAAAAATTAATCAACGCATTTTCTGCAATGCCTAAAACATGGAATAAACACCCTATCCCCATTTTCTTTCACAAGAGACAGCAACATACAAAAAGAAGTTTCCTCGTACATGCCCTTTTCTTTCTTTCTTCATCTTTTTAATTTTAATGTTTTTATTGCATGATCCTAAAAGATGCATGGCACAAAGAGAAGGTGGGATGAAGTTGATACATTATCTAGGAAAAGCTAAGAAAGGTTATATAACTAAAGGAGCTATGACAATGATGACCATCAAAGTAGAAACAAATCACAAAGTTTACATGTAAAGGAAAAACGTTGTGTTATCCAGACAACATATTAAATTAAAACTGAATTTCAAGGGAAAAGCATAGCCAGCGAACAGAGAATTCAAGAGCAGACCTCAGATACAGCATGCCTGTTTCTTCCTTCGCCAGCAGCAGCCAAAGCTCGCAATGGATGTGGAAGTCCAAGGACACCATCTTGTCTTTCCAACCGTGATGCTGACCTTGGGTAAGACTGAAGATGCCTCTGGTTACCAGATCTAGATGAAAGCAGCATCTCTTCTGGGGACAGAGGACCTGAACGCAGTGGCAGTTGATTACTGCTCTGCCCCGCAGACTCAGAACTGGCGGAAGAAATCAATGACCGACGAATCAATTCTGAAAATCTATGTGGATATTGAGAAGGATTTGGATGAGGAACCCACGTAGGAGCAGATGGTGGATGTACACCTGAATTTGAACATGCTCGAGATGAAGAAGCAACATTCCCTGGTATACTTATATTTCCACCAGCTAAACTTCTATTTGCTGGATTCCGAACCACATTTCTCAAATCAGGTGCGGATACAAACATAGGATTTTCCAATATACCTCTGCCCATTATTCTTGGCCTTGTTTCCTCCTGTGGAAAATTGTCCCTATCTCTGGCAGCATTAGAACTGGATGAACTCCCAGTTCTTGAGCTAGAACCTTTATCCCACTGGAAAGGCGGCATATTTTGTGGAAACACAGGTACATGCAACAGAACAGGCTGGCTTTGAAGGCTTGCATTATCTACCACTGGAGCTGTCCTTGAGTCCAAAGATTGATCGTTCAGTCGAAGTCTTGATGATTGTTGGGCAGATGAATTACTAGAATGCCTAACAGCAGCCCCTGTGGGAAATAGAGAACAGGGCATAGATTTTTGCTGGTTTGGAGGATTTATACGCACACGAAAGTTTCTTCTGGACCTTTCTGCATTCCTGCCACGGGCAAATCAGGCACACCATCAGGAGTTGGTCCTCTCAGGCCTAGTCCAAGTCCTGAGTTCACCTGCCCAGATGGAGCAGATATGCTTAAACTGCTACCTCCATTATTGGAGGCACAAACAGCTGGCTGAGCACTACTTTCTGCATGCTGAAAGTAACTAGAACTACCACTCGCCGAGGAATTTTCAACATTCCCTTCAGGAGCTTTTCTTTTGCAAGCACGGCGACCACCCTCAAATGAACTACCAGGTCTACCAGTATTTGCTTCAGCCAGATATCCACCACTTCCTAAAGGAAGTAGGAAAGATTCAGAACCACCAGGAGGTGCAATATGCTCATTTTTTGATCCACCTGACTTATATAAATTAGGATATCCCACGACTTGAAAATTATCACCGTCGTTATTTGCAAAACCAGCATTTAAGTTGAGATTTTGTGACATCACATTGGAATTAGAACTTTGCACGAACATGGGGTTAACCGTAGCTCCATCCACCGGCATACTACTAGAAGGTTCGCATTGCCGTTCTTCTAATCTCGGACCAGCTTCTGCACAAAGAGTGAAAGGAGACCATCTAAGTTGTGCTCTCCACTCATCATGAGTAACCTTGTTTCGGGGATCATGAGAGCTGGGTTCACCTAAGCTCCAAGCATTTGACATTTGATGTTCATGATTCATAGAATTTACATATGCCATGGTTGTACCAGTAGGTGATGTCATATACTCTAGTGGTCTATTTTCTGGAGGATTCTGCATATTATTCCAGAAAATTTGTTGATCTACAGCAGCAGTTGGGGTAGATCCATGGTCAAAGCTTAATGTTTCTGGCAAGGAACCAATAGTACCCCTTTGCCCTTGCATTAGGGTAAATATAAGTTTCCCTATAAATAACTTTCTTCGTTCCAAAGAAAATCCCAACACAACCAGTGACAGTAAACCTGCCACATTAAAGCAATGACCAAACATTAACTTTGGTAGTAAAAGAACTCCAAAATGATGCAGCCATTTACAAATCATTATGCAATAAAAGGCAACCTGACGTAATTTCACAAGCACATTCAACTTACGTTAATGATATGAAAATGAACAACTTCATACATCCACTCATTGAGATGCATATAATTATACTGCAAAAGCAGGTCACAAAGATGAAAGATTTATTGTTTGTTTTTCGTTTTAATAAATTTCAACGATATAAAATGAAACATCTAGTACCGTACCAAGATCACTAGTCTCAAACTACAGATTCTATATAGAACATAAACTATTAAAAAAGGTACAGCCCAGTTGGTTTGGCCTTTTTCCATGGAAACAAGAGAAATAACTAATAAAAAAATGATAAAAGAGCAAAAACAATATATATATATATATATCCTTCCCAAGCAATGTGGGAAATGTGCTTATAAACACAATATATATATACACCGGAACCGGAATGGATGAGAAAAATGAGAGTAAGAGGGGCATACATATTTTATGGTAGTATATATCCATCTATATTGAATTGCATATGCAGAAAGGACATTTCTGACAAGAAATCAAAACACCTTCCGATATATGAATCCATATCGATAGAATTCTACTGTTTCCACAGAAATGAAAGAAAAGAAGTAACGACATTGAGTTCCTAAAACACCAAGGGAATATGGCGAAATTGGCAGACGCCACGGACTTAATTAATTGAGCCTTAGTATAGAAACCGATTAAGTGATAATTTTCAAATTCAGAGTAACCCAATAATTGAAAAAGGGAAATCCTGAGCCAAATCCTCTTTTCCAATAATTAAAGAAGGGTTCATAAAGCAAAAAAAGGGGACAGGTGCAGAGACTCGATAGAAGTTGCTCTAACAAATGTAGTTGACTGCCCCTTTTTGGTAAAGAAAAAAGCCTGTATATATAATACAAACACAAGAAAGAAGTCTATCTATAGTGTGTCTTGTGGTAGAGAGTAGAAATGAATTGGATGTTTCAATAAGTTTTCTTTCATTTTCTCAACTACATATATAATCTAGAACTACAAGTATAGTTTATTGAAAAAGTTACAAGAAATTACAATTCAGAAGTTTGATACACTGTCCATTGAATGAATCGAAATTATTTATCAGTTTTAAAAACATTGAACTGTAAGAAATTAAGGAAATTACTAATAACAAGGATTCCAACCACAAGGCACAAACACCACTTACAAATTACAAGAGAACGCTATCTATTTAATCTAGAAATTCAAATGCGAAAAGGAGCTATGACAAACTGAGAGGAACTATAAAATAGACCACATACTGCCCCTGATTATTCGGGGAAAAAAAAAGTAATCTAATCCACAAAGAAGCTTCAGAAAACAGTAGCGTCAAAGCAAAGAAAAATAATCAATCCATATTTTTATTGTAACCAAGGAGCATTCATATTATCATATACACGAATGTAGATGACATCAAAGGATTCAAAGCTCTGCTTTGCAAGGAAACAAATCACGAACATTGCAGCTACATGATACCAACGCAACAATTACATTATTCAAAATCACAACATAATAAAACAGCAGCCAAAAGAGCAGAGCAGATGTTCGAATTACAAATTAAAATTAACGCAATCAACTAAAAAAGGTCAAAGTTTTTTGAATGAGAACCCACAAAAATCATAATATTAAAAAAAAAATTAATTGAAAAAAAAAAAAAACCAACACGAGGATTTCAAGACGAGCTACAGTTAACATGTAGTTTCTTACCCATAAAGATGAGAAACGAACAGAAATCATATGTAACCGCTGATGATTTATCAGACTATATTTTCTAGCAGATTTTTCGTGAATCAAAAACCAAAGCCAGTGAAAACACAACGCAAAATTTTTTTTTTTTTAAAAAAAAAAAAAAAAAAAAACGGAAAACAGATATGAGAGATATACCTGAGCAGAAGAAACCGATCGATTTAAAGAAAATTAAAAAATAATAATAATAAAATGGAAATCAAGATATCTCTCCGTTCTCTCTCAAAAGCTAGAGAAAGATTCAAAAGAGAGCACCAAAACAAACAATGAAATGAGAGAGAGAGAGAGAGAGAGCCTTGAAATAAGATGAGAAAATGGAACAACCCAAGAAAGAGAGAAATTAAAACCGGACAGTAATCCCTCAATTTACCAAATAACCCCGAATGACATTATTATTATTATTATTATACATTTTTTCGAATTTCAAACCAACTCTCTCACCGATGAAAATTGGAAAAAAAAAATGTATATATATTTAGAATTTTTTATTTTTTAATTAAAATCTTAATTAACTGTTATATTTTAATATTAATATTATAAATAATAAATTATATATATTTTTATTAATAAAATATTATATTTAATAGAACTTTAATAATAAAATTTGATTAATACTGGTAACTTAATTATTTTACAATAATTTTAATAATAAAATATTAAGCGTTGAGTGCTTACCAAATGACTCTTTCTATACAACTCGTATATCAATGCGCGGCGTAGGCTGCCCCACTCTCTCGTTTTGTTTCCATCTCCTTCACGCCAAGAACCTGCCCCGCCTTCTCTTTTTTACCTTTCAGTTTCACATGCATTTTTGGCCTTTGCTCTCAATACTCTTTATTTTTTCTTTTTCTTTTCTTTTCTTTTTTTTTTCAAGACTCTTGTGATTTGAGCTGTGTGACCAAAACAAAATTGACGTCAAAGTTTTTCCCTTTTTAATTTTAATCATAACTCATAAGTACGAACGTGTCATTGGTTTAATTAGTTGGCCCCATTGTTAGATATAGCTTAGATTTTCTTCCTTTACCTAAAAATCTGTATTGCTTGCATCAATTTTGACCGTCTATTAATGGGAACCTGTTACGTATCAACTATCAACCATATAAATCTTATTAATCTTCTGGGTAATATAATTGATGAGTGATCGTTGACCAAATTTGTATTATAAGGGTCACTTGGTTGTGCTGTCGGTTTAATTTTAGGTGCCAAATTCTATTTTTAATATATATTAGGAGAATACTTTGGTAGAGGTGATATTTATCTGGACATATTTATTACAAGAGAAACGTAATCTGGGTCCTAATTTTCTTTATTTATATTTACTCATTAAGTCCTTGATATAATAATCAATATTATATTCTATATTATTATTGTTAGAGCAGTAGTCTGTATGATAATTAGAATGTCTCGGTCTCTTCCAATCCATCTTCATTATGTTTCGGAATGAAAAAAATTAAATAATATCTTGATTGATTTTTTAAATCAAAACGAATCCTGAATTACGGTCGAAATTTTTAGTCATCATGATTTTCATCTCGAATCTCGTATTAATTATTCAATACAAAATCTCGAAACCCGGTATGAAATATGAATAATGAATAATTATAAAAGAAATAAAAACCTAAAAGTCATTATCCCTTTATTATATATAATTAAGTTTGCTTAAAAAGAAGTGTGAATCCAATAGACACAAAGTCTTAATAGAAATTGTGCAATTGCAACTTCATTTCAATTAAGTTGCGTTAGCCACCATTCATATCTCAATCTTGGCGTGGGCCTCATGTGATGTATTCTCTAATCTCTTTGGTCCTATCTATTTGTGCCTTTCATTATTTTTAGCTCTTTCTTTCAAAGGTGCTTTGATCCTTTGAATTTGATTGTAGGCCACGAAAACAGACTCTAATATGTCCATATGGATGAATTGTTTGAAAAATAAATAATAAATAATAATAAGATAAAGGGTGACGATTCTTCCTAAATAATAATAAGATAAAGGGTGACGATTCTTCCACGAAGGCATTAATGGAAACTTGCCATGCTTTTTTTGTAAATTAGAATAAATTAGACAGCCTATCCAAACAGGCTACTCACTGCACAAGACAACAAAGGCTATGCATTTGCTCACGCTTGTTGTAGGCTCCAGAATCAAAGAAATTTAAGTGGGTAATTTATTTGACTTTTCTTACAAAGAATAATGTAGATGTATTCTTTCTGTCATTGGTATGGTATGGTATGGTATGTGTTTGAGATTTCTTCATTTCCATCCCATTTTAATTATCTATTTAGAATAAAAAATAATCATAAATCTCGTATTAATTTTTTAATTGGGATAAAAAATTATCTAATTTTTCTAATTTTTTTATTTAAAATAAAAAATAACCATCGATCCTATACCGAATGCTACAAGATCCTAAACCCAATCATGATTAGAAATGTTCTGCGAGATGCTTTAGACAAGGCAATGGATTGGTATTGTTAGCAATTATTTGATTTAATAACATGTTAATAGCCTATTACAGAGGCAATTTCTTTGTAATAGCCTATTTTTCAAATAAGGTGGGTGGAGATGTGACTGAATCAATAAATTGAAAGGCATAAAGCTTATGACCCTCAAATTGGGTCTGTCAAAGAACACAAGGACCGAGTGAAATGACCCACCTGCAAGAGCATGTGTGTTAGCCAGCATATGAGAAGATGTGGAGGTTGAATGAATGTGAGATAAATGATTATGCACATGGGAGGCATTGCAAATGTTTGTAGGCAAATTGGGTTTTGAATAGGGACTTGGGGAAAGTGTCAAAAAGTGCTGCTTATAATTTCCTAATGAAAATTATAAATATATTACATACAAAGGAGGAAGATTGCCTCATAGCTACCACAAACAGCCGGCTGTCACAACTTTGTTAAATTCAATTTCTGTCCTGAACTTTGTAAAAAGAAAGGAAAAGGAGTCTCGAGACAAAATGATAAATACATTTCACACACCGCACGCAGAATATGGTCCTTTTGAGTTAGATACCAAAACAATAATATGCACATGGGATGATACCAAGCAACTACATTGTCATACAACTTCCGGAATCTTAAATCAATTTTATTTGTATGCTTCTGTTGAGGAAAAATAAAAATTGTCTCTGCCCGCACCATTGTGAATCCAACACCAAAAAAGCATACGATATGCACAAGTTGTAACATAAAAATGATCACAACAATAAGAAAAACTCATGGTGTGGAACCTTTAATATTAGGCAGCAGTAGTGATTGAAAAGCACCCCTTAGGCGGCACGCTTTCGTTAGACGACAAAGAGCGAAGTGGGGTTGACTGCTATTCCTATGACGTCGGCGACCACTACACTGTTGGGCTTGCAATCCGTAGAGAGTACGGATAGTCCCACGGGGAATTAATCGGAGAATAATGGAGTCGCCACCCAGTATGAGACACCGGGAAAGATTTAAGGGCGCATTACACCTTTCGCAAGGTCCCACTTTAAATCTGTTTGGGTTCAGAATGGTTCCTTACGGATGTTAGTATAATATTTACGCTCCAAAGAGATATCCACACATTTTATAATGCAAGAACACACAAAAACAATTTATAAAACACACAATGACACAAATTAGAGCGCTCAAGTCAAGTCTAGGTTTGGTGTGTAGCTGGGGACATTTAATAGAGATATGGAGTTCACTTTTCTTGCGATAGGTAGAGGATAATCTTCCTTAAGGGTTGATTCGGTACTTGAACAATTAGAGCGTTCAAGTCTTTCTATTGCGAATAGAAAGATAAATATTTATAATAGTTATGAATAAATCGTTCATTAGAAAATCAATGATACTTAAGGTAAAAATACTTAGAGAAGTATAACAAATATTTCGACCCGACTCTAATTATGAGATACTCGTGAATAATCAATTGTATGTAATGACTATATCGATGGACACCGACGTAATTCGGCTAATATAATATATTTACGATAATGAGAGTGTAACTTCAGATTTTTAACAGAGTAACCTAAAGTTAATAATTCGGCATATTTAATTAAAAAGTTTAATTAATATTAATGGATTATTGGAGCTCGAAACTGTAGGTCCATTTGGTTCTCTTGCTAGCTCGATATACTGTAGGAAATAAAATATAATTGGATAGTCCAATTATAAGCTCACATTTATTATTAATGTGATTAATAATATATATGTCACACTTGAAATTTATATTAATTTTAATATAAGATTTTTTATTTCATGTAAATGATTATGAGATAATCATTTAATTTCAATATTATATTTATTAAATTATATTTTATATATAAGTTAATAAGTTCTATTTTGGAAGTGAATGGATTTTAAATTGTGATTTTAAATTCATCATTTAAAATAGAAGTTACAATATTTTATTTTGGCAACTTGATTATGCCTTTATAAATACATTAAAAAGGAATTGATGATTGTCATTATAGGCTTGTGGCCGAATTTTTCACATGGCAATGGGAAATGGTTTCTTTTATTTTTGATAACAAATTAAACCCTAGATATACAAAGAAAAAAATATTTTTCTTTTTCATCCTAACTTCTTTTGAAGAACACTATCCACTCTTGTTCTAGTATTCCCTCAAGAGTTGAAAGAAAAAAAGAAAAATAACAAAAGAAAAATTGGTGTGTGACAATTTTAATCTCTAAAGTGTTTAAGGACTTATTTTGGTGAGTAAAGCTCATACCTCTATTTGTTGGTTGCGAGTCATAGCACGAAAGACGTTTTGGAACTTGACGTAAATTCCCTTTTTCTTTTCTTTCTTGTACCATTCGGTAGTGACCAGAAAAATCTGCTCAATGCCGCCACCTTTAACACTTGTTAGTGCTTGGATTTTGTTATATTCTCACACAGAAAATTTTGGGAACACATAGGACTATTTTGTCGATATTTTGGGACTATTTTGATGTGGATATTTTGTCTAAAATAGTGGCAGAAGAATCAGTACACAACGGGCACCAAAACCGTGAGCTGTTCGCTCTTGTGTGGAAATTTCGGTGTGCACAAATCTCCAGTTTTTGGCTGTTGTTGATACGCTCAAAAGTGATTCTTTACTCCAAGTATAAGAGTTTCAGAGTAATAAAATAACCCGGTAAGACCGGGGTCGATCCACATTGAATAGATTTAGTAAAATAAAATAATAATTTGAGTGAAAAATAAAAAGACTGGATTGTTTGAAGTGATTGGAAATTTTAAATTTGATTGCAGGAATAAAATAAAATATTGGGGGTTAGGAGATCCACTTTTAATATTTCAAATTTAGAAATCTCACTTTTTATAATATGTAAATTGTCATTATTACCCAATTAATTTATTCAGGAATTAATTATGTCAAAACAAATAAAACCAGCCAGCCAAAAGGCGGTGATAACTTTTGTCTATAACAAGTCCAGTTAGGTACTCAATTATGCCAAATAAATAAAACCAGTCATATATACGGTAATAAAGTTTGTCAATAATTAATCCAGAATTAAATTAAATATTAATTATTAGATTACAATTTATATATTATAATATAAGTGAGATTAATCAAAATTTTCATATTAAAAGCTTCACTCTTTTCCAGCAAAAAGAAATTAGCTACTCATGATTTGAATAAAAACACGCATAATTTTATTACTAAAAAAAGAAATTACAAGAAAAAAACTTACAAAAATAAAACACACAAGAGCTGGATCCCTTCACAAAATTTTAGAGAGAATCGTGTGAAGGAAGCTGAGGAAAATAAGGTGCAGATGTTGGACAATTATGACCCATAGTGTCACGGGCCAAACTTTTGGGATCACCAAGTTGGGTCCGTGCGGCACTTGTTAACGCAACGTCTAACAAGTTAGCCTAGAATTGAGCCTGCAAGGACAAGCTCAAGGTTAGCCATCAACAAGTTGTGAGCATTATTAAGCAATGGAAGGTCAATATACGTTGTTAGCACACACTCAAGCTTTACAGCATAGCATTCAAGCATCACATTGGGACAAAGCAATGAAACATCAAAAGGAGCATCTTTCATTAAACAAGCCAACTAAGGGCGATGGAGTACACAGCTGAAGCCCTTAGTATGCTGGTGGCCAAGGCCCTTCTAAGGTGCCCGGGTCACCTCCCCCTAAAGAGCTTTTAAAGACATTACAAAAGTGGCACAAGGAAACACACCTCATGCTTGAGTTGTCACCCCCCTTAAAATAGAAAATAAAATAAAATAGGAAAAATACAATAGTGCACACTAGCACCACAACACAAGCGGCCATGGGCAAGACATTGGCCCTGGACAAGCTTAGGGTGTTAGCACGTTACATCCTCCCCCACTTAATATGTCGACGTCCTCGTTGACATGGCTGATCTGCTCCTCCCTTGTTCTTGACTTTGGTGCTGGCAGGCTTGAAAATCTTCACTCTTCTGCTGAGGCTGCTGCAGGTATTCGGCTCTTCGTCGTGATGCTGAAGGGCAAGAAAGTCTTCAATCTGCTGCTTGAACTGCTGGAGGTCTTCGGCTCTCTCCCAACTCGTCTCTTCGTCTCCCAAGTTTCTCCACCTCACTAGGAACTCATTTCCCTGTCGCTGGTCTCCCGTCGCCTCTCTTTCTGCCAAGATCTCCTCAACGCTCCTTGTGGCTCTCTTCGTTGTTGCTTCCTTCACCTCTGGTTTTTGTGATTGGTTACGGGTTGTATCACTACTATCTCCATGGAAAGGTCTCAGCCTGCTGACATGAAAAACCGGGTGCATCTTCATCCACGCAGGAGTCTCGACTTTGTACGAAGCTTTACCCACCTTCTTGAGAACGGCAACATGTCCTTCATACTTTCTCACTAATCTCTTGTCTTTGTTCCCTCTGAATCGAATCTGCTCTGGATTTAACTTGATTAGCACCAAATCCCCAGGTTGGAATACTAGGGGTCTCCTATGTTGATCTGCCCACTTCTTCATCCTCGCGGAAGCTTTCTCCAAGTATGCTCGAGCAATTTCTGCATTGGTTCTCCATTCCTTCGTGAAGTTGAAAGCTCGTGGACTCTTCCCCGAATACTCGGCCACTGTGTGTGGGAGTAGGGGTTGTTGACCCATCACAATTTCAAAAAGAGTTTTGTTGGTGGCGGAGCTTTTCTGAGAGTTGAAGCAAAATTGGGCGACATCAAGTAATTGTGCCCAATTCCTCTGGTTGGCACTAACAAAGTGGCGTAGGTATTCTTCTAGCATCCCATTGAATCTCTCTGTCTGGCCATCTGTTTCGGGGTGATAACTCGTCGACATGTTCAGTTGCGAGCCAAGTAGGTTGAAGAGTTCTGACCAAAAGGTGCCTGCAAATCTCTAGTCCCGATCACTCACGATCTGTCTGGGTACCCCCCCAGTACTTCACCACATGCTTAAAGAACAGTCTTGCAGTCTCTTCCGCCTTGCAATACTTCGGTGCTGGTATGAACGTTGCATACTTAGAAAACCTATCAACAATCACCAAAATATTGGTTAGGTCACCAATTTTTGGAAGGTTGGTAATGAAGTCCAGAGAGACGCTCTCCCAAGGTCTAGATGGAACATTTAAAGGTTCCAACAACCCTGGGGTCTTCAATTTTTCTACTTTGTCTTGTTGGCAGATGAGGCAAGTCTTCATGTATTCCGTCACGTCGTCCCGCATCTGTGGCCAGTAATATCCTTGTTTCAGTAAGGCATGAGTCATGTGCCAGCCAGGGTGGCCAGCCCATAAGGTATCATGACATTCCTTCATAAGGGTCCTCCGCAGGTTTTCAGCTTTCGGCACATATAAGCGATTTCCTTTTGTCCATAAAGTCTATCCTCGAACCAGAATCGACGAGCCTTGCCCTTTTTCACTAGCTTCAAAAGTGCCTTGGACACAGGGTCTTTCTCCAAGTTGTTTTCGGATAAGTTCTCTGATTGGCGTAGAGATAATGCTGAAGGATAAGTTAGCTAACACTTTCAAATGATTGAGCTCGGACATCCGACTCAGAGCATCTGCTGCCTGGTTCAAACACCCCGCTTTGTGTTCGAAGTGAAAATCAAATTCAGCCAAAAACTCTTGCCATCGAGCCTGCTTCGGAGTGAGCTTCGGCTGTGTGAGGAAATGACTAACTGCAGAATTATCTGTTTTTACCACAAATCTCGACCCCAATAGATAGTGTCTCCACACCCGCAAGCAATATACCACAGCCAAAAGTTCCTTCTCCTGCGCCGTATATCGTCGTTCTGCTTCAGAAAGTTTACGACTCTCGTAAGCGATGAGATGGCCCTCTTGTAACAACACCCCTCCCATTGCAAAGTCTGAAGCATCCGTTTGAACTTCAAATGGTTTGCCAATATCAGGGAGTGCGAGTACTGGATCTTCCACCATAGCTGTTTTGAGGTTCTCGAAGGCTTCTTCACAGGCGCTGGACCATTCCCAAGTCACTTCTTTCTTTAGTAGCTCAGTCAAAGGTGCTGCCTTCTTCGAATATTCCTTTACAAATCTTCTATAATAGTTGGTGAGTCCAAGGAACGACCGCAATTCTTTAACATTGCTTGGGTATTCCACTCACGGATCGCCCTTACTTTCCCCATGTCCATTCGGATACGCCCTTGTTCAATAATGTGCCCAAGGAACTTAATACGTTCTTGAGCAAAAGAGCATTTTTCTCTCTTCACGTAGAGCTTGTTCTCCTTTAACTTTTGGAATACCATGGCTAGATGTTTCTTGTGCTCCTCCAGGTTAGTGCTGTAGACCACGATATCATCAAGGTAGACCACTACGAATTTGTCAAGATATTCATGGAAAACTTCATTCATTAACGTGCAAAATGTGGCAGGGGCATTAGTCAACCCGAAGGCATCACTAGGAACTCAAAGGCTCCATAGCGAGTAACACAAGTCGTCTTCGGTACATCCCCTCAGCTATCCTCCACTTGGTAATACCCTGAGAGCAAATCTAGCTTCGTAAAATATTTTGCCCCGTTTAACTGATCAAACAAGTCTGATATGAGCGGGATAGGATAGGTGTTTCGCACCGTCAGCTTGTTCAGAGCTCTGTAGTCTATACACAATCTCAAACTTCCATCTTGTTTCTTCTGGAATAACACATGGTAGGTGTATTTGGTCTTAACCTGAGACTTGCACCGCTAATACTTGCGACAATCAATATACTTTGGTTTTGGTCGTCTAGGGCTTTAACCGGTTCTGTGTACGCCTCTTCTGGGTATATTGAGAATCGTAGTGTATTGGGTGTGATGTCAAGATGGAAGTATCACTCCAGTCATAGTGGAGATGATGGTCACGTAGGATACGGAACTGGTACTCTTATGTACTGCAGTCATCGGGATAATATGACTAGGTCATGATTATCCGATAATAGAGACTAGTTACCAGAGATCTGACATGTGCTTCATACGGGGCATACACAATCCAACCCCAGGCCTAGCACGTGACATCCGATCCGATACTGAATCGCAATACGCAATACTACGTATACTACGTCTGATATAGATTACATATTCCTTCAAGAATATTTCTGGAGAATTGGGTAGGCATGGTGCTTTGCTAGAAGCCAACCATATCTTGTAAATCGGTAAAAACGTAGTACTAGGTACGTACGTGTTCAGATAGTCCGACGACCAGATTTACTGCCAACATATCCGGGGATCTCATGGGTCGCTTCCCGAAGATTCACCGATGACGTATGACTCGCACATATTAATCTGGGATTAATTAATAGAGAGAAAATTAATCTAGGATTAATTACAGAGATATTTTATCTGGGATAAAATATTAATTATAAGAGAGAGAACGATTAATTTGGATTTAATCGATAAAATAATATATTCGATATATTATACGAAATTAGATTTCGACGCGGAATTAAATTTAGAATTTAATTCTGGCGAACGAGTTAATTTAGAATTAATTCGCTTGCGATGTGAATAGTAATTTTGCTAGGAATAATTATTTAATTAAATTTGATTTAATTACGTCGCAACGGAAAATTCGTTAATTCAGAATTAGCAAACCCGAGCCCGGGAGTGTTTGCGAGCCCACTCTCATTTCGAATTCAAGTGCGGCCCACAAGTCACATCAAGCGTCACATCATTAGTCATTCAAGTGATAGATGTCTTGTCACTTTGAGTGATATGATGTTAGTCACTTGTGATTGATGAGGGTGGTTGGAAGGCTTTATTGCCTTGTACTTTTGGATTTGAATTTTTGGTATTAGATTTTAGAAATCTAAATACACAAAACCAACTCACTTATTCTCTCTCTCTCCCTCCTCATACCTCACGGCCAAGGGCCATTTTCTCTCTTTTATCTCTCTCAAAACCGAGAGCAAGAAGAAGAAATAAGGAAGATTTGTGGCACATTTTTCCAATGCTAGCACATAAAGAGTCATCCAAATGTGATAGGGAAACAAACCCTTGAGCATGGAATCCACTCAAAAAGCTTGGAGCTTGTAGATCATCCATGGAGGGCTTGACCGAAAATCAAAGGAGCACAAAATGGAGGATTTCCGAGAGCTTCAAAGCTTGAAGAAATTTTTGTTGTTCCTCGCATCGCAAAAGCCGATCAAAGTGAGTATTCCGCAACTTAACTTTGTCGTATTCACACTTTTAAATGCTTAAATTGATCTTGGTTTGACCTAGAAAACCCAACAGCAGAATACCTCTATTTATAGAAATTTTGCAAGCTTTCTCTACCATTTTCTCCACCATTTTATCCACCAAACATGCATGTTTGGTGGAAGTTTGACAATTGTAGATTGTCATTTTCCATTTTTTTTAATAATGATTTTAATAATTATATATAACACATTTTGGATTTTTCATCAATTTCGGTCTTGAAAACTTCAGAATTAAAAACTCATGTGAACAGTAAAATTGTAGATCTTTGAGTCTTATGAGATACTCGTGAAGCGTCAATCCGTATGTAATAACTATATCGATAGACACTAACGTAGTTCGGCTAATATAATATATATACGGCAACGATAGTGCAACTTCAGTTTGTAGTGGAATAACCTAAAGTTAATAATTCATAATATTTAATTAAAATGTTTAATTAATATTTTAGAATTATTGGAGCTCGAAAATATAGGTCCATTTAGTCCACGTGCTAGCTCGATATATTTTAGCAAATTAACAATAAATTGGATCGTTCAATTATAAGCTCACATATATTATTAATACGATTAATAATATATATGTCACACTTGGAACTTATATTAATTTTAATATAAGATTTTTTATTTCATATAAATGATTATGAGATAATCATTTAATTTGAATATTATATTAATTAAATTATGTTTTATATTTAAGTTAATAAGTTCTATTTTGGAAGTCATGGATTTAAAATGGTGATTTTAAAATAAAATAGAAATTATAATATTTTATTATAGCTACTTGATTATGTCTTTATGAAGACATTAAAAATGAATTGATGATTGCCATTATAGGCTTTTGGCCTAATTTTTCGCATGACAAGGGGAATGATTCCTTTTTATTTTTGATAACAAATTAAACCCTAGATATAAAAAGGAAAAATTGTTTTTCATTTTCATCCTAATTCATTTTGAAGAACGCTAGCCACCATTGTTATAGTTTTCCCTTAAGAGTTGAAAGGAAAAAAAAGGAAGAATAATAAAATAAAAATTGGTGTATGATAATTTTAATCTCTAAAGTGTTAGGAAATTATTTTGACGAGTGAAGCTCACACTTCCCTTTGTTGGTTGCGATTCATAACACGGAAGACTTTTTGGAACTTGATGCAAAATCCCAATTCTTTTCTTTCTTGTACCATTCAGTAGTGAGCAGAAAAATCTGCTCACTGCCGTCACTATTATCACTTGTTAGCGATTGGATTTTGTTGTGTTCTCGCGCAAAAAATTTTGGGAACACATAGGGTTGTTTTGTGGATATTTTGGGACTATTTTGGTGTGGTTATTTTGTCTAAAATAGTGGCAGAAAAATCAGTATACAACATACACTAAAACAATGAGCTGTGCGCGCGTGTAGGGAAGTTTCGGTGTTCAAAACAATCTAGTTTTTGGACTGCTGTTCGGGGATTGTTCGGATCATAAAAAACATCGCAAAACATAAGCATATTGGACTGTTAAGATTTGGCCACAAGGAGGGGAGATCAGAAAAAAATTTCAAGGTCGATCCCAATGCCTAACATGTTTGCGCCGCATGGGAAATCAATTTCTACACGGATATCATAGTATTCCGATGGTACATATATTTGACATGCGTATGTCTGGCCAGACATACGCATGTCAAATATATTATAAACCGAGTAAAAATAATATAAAAGCGTTTTATAGCAAAATGAGGTCAGCTAGCTAATGTTGTGTGACAGCAGTCACTATTTAGATTGATCGCAACATACAGCGCTGTCATTGTAACAAATATTAAAAAACATAACAGCACTCTGGGCAGCCATAACTCAAGTAGCTATGTGACAATGTAGTTGGTAAATATTCGAATCACCATCTTTCTATTCCTAAATTGTAATGAATGAACAAACCAAACTTCCTAGCTAGTGGCTTTCTCTGATCTATTTGTAAAATACTAAGCACAGAATCAAGAGGTCGGGTACTTTAACTTGAACACAGTTTGCAAGTGCGTACCCCCAGAGCACAATAAGGAACAATGTGTATTTACTTGAAGAATGTACTTAACACACAGCACAGATAACCTAATGGCAGTTGCTCTGTCCCTTTTCCCATCTGCAGCATCCTTGATCAAGGAACAAGCATTGTTCAACTTGAATTGTAAGAAAGGAAAAAGGGGGAAAAAAACTCATCCCAAGAAGCTTAAAAAGCAACAGCAAAAACAAGTATACAAACACAATCCTTATCTACTCACAAGATTCCTAGAGTTTGTTCTCCAACAACAAGTTTATAGGCAATGAAAAGAAAGCTTTAGCATATTAGTAGAGATTCTGAAAAAATAATGATAAAAGTTAGAAATACACGTGAGCAACAGAGGGAGAATACAAAAAATAAGTTATTAGGAGTCAAGAACAGCAGCACAATATGATTGGTCAATTATAGTCAAGTGCAGGTTCTTGTAAATGCAATTTGTCATCATCAATGTAACACAGTAAACACCTTCATCATAAGGCTATGCTGGCCAAGAAAATAACATCATTATTTTACAGCATCCAGAACCACAAATTAGGGTATTCTTCTGAACATCACATGAACAAGTTGGCTGAGAGCCATAATTTCTAATGACTAGTTACCTCTGAACAACGAAAGTTTATAAACAGTAACCATGGCAGATTTAAGACAGAAGCCTTGAAGTAAGAAGCAAATGAAGGGAAAAGCTAATATCCCCACAACAACTGAGAACTCCACCAACAGCAGAGTAAATGCAAGATGAACAAGCCAGGTAAAATAGCTGATACTTAAAAAATTGCTTTGGATATAACCTCAACCAATAACTCAATCTCTTTATCTTTGAAGTGTAGCAAAACGCCTGTTAAAGCAAATCTGCAAGCCAAACAAAACAAAAATTGCCAAATGTTTTGTCAAATTCATATTTAAGCAATAATAATGTAATAATAAAAGTTTGCAAGAAAAAAAGTCTGCAGCCAAAATAATGACCTTAACAGGCAAAGCAGTTCTGCTACGACATCTGTCCAAATTCACAACTAAAAGTAAATTTCTTCATCTTAGGGTTTTAGAAAGTTTTCCAATATATAAACCCTTGTATTTTCTTCAGGGTTATTAACATCCTCCTTTCTCTTTGCCGGGTGGTAATTCCTATCTCAAGTCAACGTTATCAAGAATAACTTAATTCAATAACATTAATATTCCACATATATTTCTCTGGAATCCAGGGTATCAAAGGCACAAGATCATCCAACCCAATGAAATCTTCCTCCAAAATTGATAGTAACTGCTCCAACATTCTTATTTCCACATATACTTCTCTGGAATCCAGGGTATCAAGGCACAAGATCATCCAACTCAATGAAATCTTCCTCCAAAATTGATAGTAACTGCTGGGCGGCTACAGCAGCACTAAACAGACCAGTACCAGTAATCCCAGATACGCTGACCTGCACAAAAGCCATAATGGAGAAAGAAATGTAACTAATTTGATGAATCACAATTATAAAAGTCTACTCACTCACAGTGCTTGAATTGGTTAAGAGCTCAGACAATAGCCACCTCAGATAAACCACTAAAGCATGTGCTCGACAACTAATAGTATAGTAAATAATTCATCAGAGTTGGGATTGAATTTTTATGGTCGAACAGCTTGAGAAAGCAATTATAGTGACTTCCAAACAAATACCGATTTCACCTTTACTAGATAGTTTTAAATTCATTACATGATTAAAGTTGTAGGAAGAGTTACATCAGTGCATTGATACATTTCGTAACATCTTTGAAAAAATATTGCTTTGCAACAAGAAGTTTCTGATAACTCAGAATAAAACAAGATTTAATTCATGAAAGCCAAAGAAAAAAGAGTTTATACGGGCAACGATTTGCAACATAACTTATTCACTCTGTGCAATCAACATGCTTAAGTAGCAAATGTGACATAAGGCAGGTGCACAAGGTATGTCTTATGATGCTTCACTTAGAATCCAACATAGAACAACTGAATGATGCAAATAAAACCATAAGAATACAACTAGTGAAAGAGATGTATCACAGGGACAGCCATAATTGTTGGTGCCAAAGGATTAACATAAACATGAACAAAAAATGACGGTATGTGAACAGGGGAGGCTTTGAAATGTCTTACCTGCTCATTGGGTGGAACGCCAGCTGGAAACTGGAACCTGGCATCAGAAACAGGCCTACATATGACATGATCGTCTAGCTGACTCACTGGATATACGGATGTATCATTTCTCCTGTCTATAGAGTTGTCATCATCCACTTTACCTTCAGAGGAATCTGGTATAAGAAATCCATCATGCTGAATACCAACGTGGCGAACTGCAGAAACACTTTCTTCAGCAGCACTAGCTAAACTAACCCCTGATATACTATTTCCACCACTAGATTTGAGAAATACTCGACAGAGGACAAAAGATGCCTGCAAACAGGTTAAAGCTTGAGAATTAGTTTCAAACAGCAATACAAGAAAAGTAACTATGATGATGCACAAATCAGATGGATTGA
>SKCR01049761.1:0-54250 GCA_019454045.1 Zanthoxylum bungeanum
AAGCAACAATTATAAAATTTACATTTTCTGGGCCTAACTTTGAGGACAGTTTCAGGTGATAAAATAGTTTCCATAAGATATGTTTTTCAATCCTATGATGAGCCTAATTCAGATGAAAAGGAAAATGCTTAGCCTTGTTATCATAGAGTCACATGAAAGCCCATTACTAAGAAATGAAAAGGGTATGTACCAAAACCAGGCTGGGCCAGAAAGAAACAACAGAGCTTACAGGAAATTCTGAAACATATATATGGCTAAGATCAAGAGAATCAGCTTGCCCTTTAAGAACCAAAGTCAAGAGGCAAGACAGATGAAACTGGACAGTCTACATAATATTAAAGGGCCAGTTCCAACCTTTTAACCTTGATTCAAAAGGCCAACAATCTTTAAGCTTTCAACTAGATTCTTTGAATCATCTGTTGAAGAAGAGCAAGATACTTAAACTATAATTGTTTGTCAAATGATAGAAGAGGTTAAAAAAAAGCTAGGAACTGAATCACACCAAATCATTACATACATAAATGAAGAACAAACATGAGTAACAAAGCAAAAAGAAAAAAAATATATATATAGAAACTTCCGAACCTAAGTACGCATTGAATTGATGAATGCAATGTGGTTATAATTTCCTCACTACCTGATTATTTATCAGGAATACCATGGGATGAAGGTCCATTTTGTTCGCTTTTGGTGCTCCGCGGCATTGATATTTGAACTGTTGAATCATGTATCTCCACAATCTGATGCTCTGCAGCATTGCTTTTAGAGCTTAATGAATCATCCATCTCCCCCTCTTGATCCTCTAAACTTGATAAATCATCAATCTGAGCCGATTTTGTAGTTTCCATAACCTCAACTATAACAAAATTAGAATCCCCATTTGAATTGCCACTGGCAGTAGAAACAACCATCTGATCACAACTACCATTACAGATATAGTTATTGTGAACATCAGGGTTTCCAGAAGCCAATATGCCATGACTAGACGAAGATCCAATCGAATTACTCGGTGACCCCCAGCCTCCAAATCCATAAAAGCTCCAACCATTATAACAGTAATAAGTTTGAAAATTAGGATAGCAATAATAATAACCTCCTATACCTAAACTTGTATTGTTACAATCATAATAGTTCACGTACTCATCATTCTTGGCCTTAGGATGAGCCACTTTCACCTCCACCATCTTATTTTTCAATTTATGGAATCTATTCTGCATCACATTGTCAACAGAATCCTCAGAATCAAAAGTAATAAACCCAAATCCCCTTGGTCGATTGGTTACTTTATCAGGAATCACAATTGCATCTGTTATTGCACCAAAACTCTCAAAGTAACCATAGAATTCTTCTTCTTTCAAGTCATGTGGCAAACCCCCAACAAAAATCTTTCTAGTATTAATTTCAGTATCACAATTACCATCATGACTAATATACCCATTTGACTCTTCTTGCCTGTCACCTTTAGGTATTGCTCTTTTCACTTCTACCTGTAAAATTAGTAGCACCATATAACACACAACACAAATGTACGAAAAAAAACCCAATAAAGTTGAAATAACATTCTTTTTGGAAAATAAAATAAAATTAAAAAATAACAAACCCTTTTGCCAAGAATGACATGGTTTTCATGTCGAAGAGTTTCATCAGCCATTGAAATAGAAGAAAAGATAACAAAACCAAACCCTCTTCCAAGACCAGTAAGCCTGTGTCTGATAACCAAAGATTCCTGAACCGTTCCATACTGGCTGAAGTGTTCTGTCAGTGTGTCTTCATTAGTTTCTCTTGAGACACCGCCCACAAACAACTTGCGAAGCTCAATGGGTTCCATGGCAAAGCAAATCGTTAACTACTATAACTATAATAAAATAGGAAAATACCATTAAATGAACATGAAGAAGCAAATAGAGAAGTTATTATTATTATTATTATTATTATTATTATTATTTTAGTACTACTAGTTTCACGTATGTATTAGATGTTTAAAGTGAAACAATCTTTTAGTATTTTAGTGTGTCTATTACACTTCAATTTCTATTACACTTAAATTTCTATTATTATTATTATTTAATTTTAAAGGGTTGTTTTAATTTTATTAAAATTGAAATCAACAAGGATATTCTTACCACCGCTTGTTTTACGGTTTTACCGATAATGACAATCTTTCATGTCGTTTTGAGCTGATTTTAAACCAAACAAATAAACAGTCTCCTTCCCTCACAAGATCAAATTTCATTGAAATCATTCAACCCCAAATCTATAACAACCCCCACAAATTGAGAAATCAAATTGAGTGACTGAGTTTTCGATTAAAAATTAACGATATTTTAGAATTCATGATTTTTTTTTTAAACTCGCCGTCAAACATCTATCTGAGTTTAAGGGGCATGTAAAATTCCAATTCACAGTCTCTTATAAAAAAATATACTCATTGATTCAAACTCAGAACTCGATAAATAAATCTTAAATTCTTTGCCACCAAACCCAACCACACCTGTGGGGCTTAGAATTCATGATTGCTCGACCAAGAACAAAGAAGAGTTATTAAGAATGTAAAAGGCAGAGAAAGCCAGTGAATGATGCACAATGCAATATCACATAATTCTCTTTTGTTAATGGAGGAGACACTTCTCCTTCCTTCAATGTCACTACACCATTTGAGTATAGCTTGAAGCAAGCCGTGGCAAAAATTGCACTTGTCAACAGAATGCTTGAAATTGTGTGGATTGCATTTTCTAGAGCCAGTTCCATAGCAATCAGAGAAAATGAAACGGTAGTGGCGGTTGGAACGACATGAGGGGGTGTCGTTCTGTGTAAGGAGGAGTTAAAGTCTCGCTGTGAATGATATCATTGTGCCGTTCCGGTTCCAACCGGAACCGTTTGTCCCAACGGTTAGTAGCCGTTGGGCCTAAGGCAGTAGGGAGCAATAGCTCCATTTTGCCTTAATTATTATTATTTTTTTGTAAAATTTAATTACTAAATTACCATTAATAAAATGATTGGTTTTATGGGCAAATTATGTATTATAAAAATAATCCAAAAATATATAAATAGGGGTTATATACTTCATTATTTCAACACATCAATTATCAATTCTCTCAATTTCTCTAATTCTCTCATTCTCAATTCTATCATGTTCAATTTCTCATATTGATTTAATTTTACAATTCTTCAATATTAACAAAAAATGACAAGCTCATCTGAAAACATCATGTCCGATATGTCAACCCAAGAGAGCGGCCAAAGTATCAGTACACAGAGAAGATAAGTTAAGTCTCAATCTTTCGATATTTTCAAAATTCATTTTCATTTAGTCGAGACTAAAAATGAAGGTCCAAGAGCAATATGCAACTATTGTGTAGTATATCTTACAAATTTATCGGTGGCTATTGCAATATGAAAAAACACTTGCATAAACATCATGCCGTTGAAATTGGACTTGATGTAACACAAACTCAAATGCTTTAAATCCTACTGCTTGTAAAATGTCTAGAAATACAACAAAACGATAAAAATTTAAATTATACAAAGGTTATAAAATAATTTTAAATGAAATTTTTAAAGATATTAAATGTCATCTTTCTATTTATTCTGATATTTGTAGTGATCATTAACAAACACACGCATATATGGGTGTGACTTGTCATTGAATTGATGCATCATAAAACATGCAAAAAAGACTTGTTACATTTAGAGTTTTTGATAAACATCATATTGCACAAAATATTTATAGAATGATTAAAGTAAATTTTGATGAATATAGTTTATTAGGTAAAATTTTAACAATTGGTTTTGATAATACATCTGCAAATATTGTATGAGTTAGAGATTTAAAAGAAATATGTCAACCAAATTTGGGGGGTTGATTTTTCATGTTCGTTGCACATGTCATGTCGTTAATTTATGTGTTTAAGATGGTTTGATTTTTTTAGAACATCACATTAATCCTATTAATATTGAACTTAATTGTATTTGGTTATATTCTAATGTCATTAGAGAATGTGACAATTTTGTAAATTAAATGGTATTAAATCAGTAAAATTTTCACGAAATGTTTCAACTCATTAAAATTTAACTTATTTTCTTTTAACTCAAGTTTTTCAATACAAAGATGTATTATATAGTTTTTTCCCCAACATGTTCAACATATAACTTATGCAATAAATATTTTTAGTGGAGTTTATTATATTAAGATAAATTTGTTTCTTATTGAATATTTGATTATTGTTGGTATTATATATGAGCATGTTGAAAGTTCAACTATCAATGATATTATTTTAATTGAAGCTATTACTGTTATGAAGAAAAAATGATTGACTTATTTTAAAGACATTATATTACTTTATCTTATTGCCACAGTTTTTGTTCCTACGTTTAAATTAGAATGTTTGAATAGTGACTTACAAATTTATCATGCATTTTTAGAAATAGATGATGAAATTAATGTTAGAAAAAATAATAGATAGAATAAAAATTAATTTAATAGATAAATTTAATGATTATGTCAATAAATTTAACTTGCAATCATCAAGACAATCTAGTAGCGAACCCGTAATACATTCAAGACTTAGCGTAGATGATCATTGGTTAGTACAACGAAATAAAAAACAGAGGGAAACCACGACTAACAACCCAGAATTAGATAATTATTTATCTATTAATTTCGAGTTTCCTCCTGAAAGTTCAATGAGTCAAAATTTTCAAGTACTTGACTGGTGGAGCTGACATCAAAATGTCTATAATGTTTTATCAAATATTGCTAAAGAGGTGTTGGGAGCATCTGTTTCCACCGTTGTCGTTGAACAAACCTTCAGCGTATGAGACAATATTTTGGAAGCATCCAAACACTTTAGAAGCAACAACATGTGTGGATGATTGGACCTGAGCTGATCTGAAGCAACAAGAAGATGTCCCCCGATAACTTTGAAGACATGTTCGACAATGCATCTATAAGTGCAAGCGAAACGGGAGCTGAAGGATCAACAACAAGCATAGATAATGATGATGAGTAAATAATTGTAATAGGAAACTATCTAAAAAATATAATAGAACTATGAGAGCTTTAATTCCTCTCACTCTAAGAGGATATGTGAACAACTCAAGTTTTTAAAATTTTAAGTTAAAGCTCTTTTATTTTATTTTTAATTTAATGTAATATAAATTCAAATTAATGATTTCAAATTAATAAATTTGAAATCCCATATTTACTTTTTTTAAAAAATAAAAAATAAAAAATAAAATTTTAAATTAATTAAAAAAAATCAGAACCGAATCAGAACCGTCTAATTATGTTCCGGTTCCACAAGCGTGGAACCGAATCGGTGGGCAGTTCTAATTGTAAGGAGTAAAATTCTCTGTGTGCAATATCTGTTACAAAATCATGAGTTGTAATTGGGGATGACAAGTATATATGAATTCGGCCCGGAAGGAAAACTCGGATCCGTATTAATAAAAATTTAGATATAAATTTATTTTTATAAGATTTGTATATAAATTAGGAAAAATTATTGAAAAATTATTTTATTTATGGTTTTATTATAATTTTATATTTAGATTTAAATGATTTTAAATTATAAATATTATTTTAGATATTAAATTGCTATTTATTAGTTATGAATACTATTTTATTTATATTGAAAATTATTGAAAATTAAATAATTTGAAAATAAAAATTAAAAATCTAATTTTTTTTTTTTTGCAGATCCACATATCCGCATGGATAATACTTGCATCCGGACCCAAATATTATTTTACGGATCCGGATCCATAAAATAATGAGTGAAGGCAATTTATTATATTCAAATTCAAGCAAATAAATACAAAATTAATTTCAAATAAACTCATTTATTTCCAATAATATTATCAATCGTACACCCAAAACTCAAAGATTATAAAATGTATAAGATGTTCATCTCTCTGTTAAAAAAGATTATCCATCGTATATACAAAAGATTATCAAAAATCCCATATAACTTTACAATACTAAATTGATCGGTGAAAAAAATCAATGAAATTATATATATATATATTTTTAATAATGTGACCATCTTTAAATATCTCTTAATTCAATTAGGAAAAAGAAGAAGCTTATAGACATGGATTTGGGGTGAGGCCACAGTGGCAATCACAACTTTGCTTATGTACCCAGATGCCATTTAATCATATCCTAATAAGTGTTGACCTAAATGATACAGTATATTCCCTAATCATAATAAAATTTGAAAAAAAAAATCAAAATGATTTTTTTTAAGGAAAAAATCAACTGCTTTTATTTCAAAAGGTCTACAAGAGTTTTTCGATACATTAAAAATTATAAATGGACGGTGCAAAAATATATTTGTTACAGGACATGAGTTGTAACTCAATTTATTATATTCAAATTCATGCAAATAAATGTAAACTTAGTTTCAAATAAACCCATTTATTTATACACAATTTCTTTTATTTTATTCATCGGTCCACCTAAAGATTGTAAACTATATCAGACGTCCACTTCTCTGTTAAAAAATATCATTCATCGTATCGTATATACAAAAGATTGTGATATTATCATAAATACCCTATAAATTTACAATATTTAGTGGACCGATGAACAAAATCAACGAAACTGTGTATTTTTTATTTAAATGACAATTTTTGAATAAACAATTGATAATATCTCTTATTTCAATTAGGGAAAGAAAAAATAGGAGTGACAAAACGAATCAACGAATCAAATTTATATCAAATCTTAAATGAATCGAATCAAAATGTGATGGATTCGTATTCGATTCGTTTATTAAACGAATCCTAATATCATGATTCGTATTTGATTCGTTTATTAAACGAATCGAATATGAATATTCGTTTAGTCATGATATTATTCAATAACATAATTTACCATAATTTATTGATATTAAATTTTCATAAATATATACATATGAAATATATAATTAATATATTTATTAAAAATCTCACAGAATATCGATAAATATTATTTTTCTATGGTAACTAGTCATAATTTCTCGAATCTTAATTAAAAAATAACAATAACTAGTAAAAGAAAATAATAAAACGAATCGAATACGAATTGACCAATTTATTAAACGAATCCATTTTTTCAAACTCATATTCGCTTTAAAGTGAATCGAATAGATCGAATAAACGAATCCTAACCCAAATTACCACACCTACGAAAAAATATATAGACATGGATTTGGGGTGAGGCCACAATGGCAATCATTTCTTTGCTAATGTAACCCGTATGCTATTTAATCACCCAAATGCCACACTCTGTTCTCTAATCATAATAAAATTTGAACAAAAAAATCAAAATCAAAATCAAAATCAAAATTTTTTAAAGAAAAAATCAGATTTTTACGTTTAGGAAATGTCCTTAAATAGTTAAATATGTCGTTTTAAGTATAAATCAATCATTAACCTACCCTAAATAGAGACAAGCATGCCCTACATATGAAATGATTGTACTGTAAGGACTAAGGAACCCTTGTCAATTGCAGAGCCACAGAAAATTCCAAATAATATATAATAATTAGCTTTAAATTGCTGTAAATAACCCTTGTACCCTTGGAATGACGAGCCCTTGTTTATTGCTGTAAAGTGAACAATTTCTAAAATTTTACTTTTTCCTTTTAAATCGTTGAAAATACCGCAGTCAAACTACCCATTACGAGTTTAAGCAGAATAAGTAAAACCCCTGATTGTCCCAGACTCTTACAAGAAATACACTCTTTGAATTCGAACCCAGGACCTGAAAATCAGATCCTGAACCTTACACCACTAAATCACGCTATTGGGGACACAATTTTACTTTATACAGCCAATGTTCATTTATTCTGATAATCAGTGATACACATTCTTAAGATCACCCAGTGATTACAAATTTACAACACTAAAAAGGAATATGAGAATATGATCAGCAATTATACAGATTTATAGGAGTGATGGTTCCGATATGCCTATGGTTGTGTATACCTAATGTATTTCATGCTACTGGTACTTCTAAGAAGATACTGAGATAAATTGTATGATGCATGAATGTACCAAACATCTCAACAACTATCATCAGCTAAAGCTTTTCATGCAACTGGAACCTTGCAACAAATATCAAAGACATCACCTAAAGAGGCATGATCACCGGTTCCTTCATCTTTGCGAGCATACAATAATTGCTTCCCTTTGAAGACAAACATTCCTCCCTAGTAAGAACAAATAGTAATTGGTAAAATGGCAACAAGTGCAAAACAATTAGATGTCGTAGGAAAGGAACAAATTACTATTAATGGTATATTGAAAGAAAGAGTAAAAGTAAACCTGTTGCAGTACACCACTTCTATCATCCGGGGTGGCTTCCATGGTATAGTTTTTGACAGCTTTCTGCAGAGCATCAAATCTCGAAAACACCTTAGCCTATCATAACGAGACGCGCATCACTAATTAGTAATTACTCAAATGAATCCCCTCAAAAGTCAAAACACACACATGCTATACAGAAAGCAAAAGAAGATTACACTAGCTGGATTGAAGAATGTACGTCCAACACCATAGTATAAGCCCAAAAGATTATACACCTAAAATTGAAAGAAACAATCCATCAGAGTTTACAATTATCAGAAGAAGGTACCTAAAACATGAGTTTAATTATTAGTTCAGAAAAGAGGCATTATTACCTTGCGATCAGGATCAGCATAAAGGCAATCCATAGGAAAGGGTAACTGAACATACAATAACAACAGGAAGAAATAAATTAGCAAGAAATGGTTGCCTCTTTATCAAAAATAAGCAAGTCACATGACACGATAATGGTAGGCTTCATTTGGTAATGTAGTTTTTGTAGCGTCTAAGACAACTGTTGTAAAATAGTGTTTGGTAATTATGTCATATATAGATACCAACGGCAGTGTATATTTGAAATAATAATTTTGACAAAAATAGTAAAGCTATTACAAGTTTGTTCATCAACCAATAATGGGATAAATTTTTTTTTTATAAGAAACTAAATAAACATGGCACATCATTTAGCAAATGCCAGACATCATACATGCCCAACCCACATCCATTATCCATGTCACGCAATGTCTGAAATCCACAATTCGCATACTATACAGTTTTAACATAAACTTTAACGAGTCATTGTTTCCTTCTACCAAAAAACTTATACACTGTTTGGTAGAGAGTATTAATTGAGACTATAAGCTAGCTTATAAGTATTAAACTAAGAGTATCAGCTAGTTTATAAGTTCACCAAACGGTACATTAAACTTCTTCTGCGGAAACATACATACCCGCTCAGCAAGAATTCGAGCTTTGTTAGGAGTACCAACACCAACTGCGAGTAGTTTCACACCAGCTGAATCAAACCTTGCTTTTGATTCTTTCAAAGCTGATGCAAGTTCCCAACTTTAAATGAACAATCAAAATAAGCAATTAGATTATATATATATGAAATCCAAATTTTCTAAAAAAGATTAATCAACAGTTTATGGCAAAGACAAATTACCAGCAAGGGCAGCCAAAGTGCCTCAAAAGTGCAACAACAGCTACTCCCTATTAAAAATAAAAAATAAAAAAGTTTCTATATCAATGAAAATAATTATTGGTTAATTAGATTTGAAAAAAAAACAAATTAAAAAAACGGGATTAAAGATTTAAACCTCGTTCTGGTCCCAGAGATCTCTGAACAGGACTGGATCACCAGCAGCGGAGAATATGCTGACGTCACCGAGTAAATCGCCAACATTTGTAGCGAATTCAGCGGCGGAGGCTCTAACAAGAACACGCGATCTGCTGCTGATTGCGTTATTTCTCGATTTCGAGGAGGAAGTTGTTGCGGTGATTGTAGGAAGACGGGACTTGGGAGACGAAATTTGGAGAAAGTGTGAGGTCAATTTTGGAATTTGTGAAGTAGTGAAGCACGGAGGTCGCAGAAATTGCAAGGTGTCTGTAGATAATGCTGCCATGGCCTCGGATTGTTGAGAGCGAGCGGGGAGGGAGGGAGGAAGACGAACACGTTAGTCGTTACACGTAAAGTGGTAAATTTTGTGTGGTGAAGACGACGACGTTTAGTGATTGGGCTTTTAAAGACGACGGAATGTGTGGCCCGGCCCAACCAAATTAGATTTTGCATTTAGGTCCAATTGTGATGGCCCGTTATAAGTATGCAAAATTCGACTCTACTAGCTCATTTTTGTTATAGAGGATCTCTCATGTTTAAGATGCTTCATCTTTAACCGAATCATTTTACCCGAAATCATTATCTCATTAAACTCAATAAAATCTAGATCTCTCTTTATTATTTTTATTCATATCAATTTAAGTCTTCATCGACCTAAGTTAACATATGATAACATCATTTACTCTATCTTTCTCACTACAACAAGGGCGAAATTTCGTGTTGATACTTGTAAAATAAAATAAAAAATTAATATGTATTTATTATATGTTAAATTATAATAAAAAAAATATTTATCAATTAATTTTGTAGTAAAATTGTGTAAAATATATGCGATTTCTTTTATTATGTGATAAAATATTTGGGAATTGGGAGGCTGCTGTTGTAATGATTTTACAGCAGCCCCTCCAATTTTACCACGTGGCAGCACATGGGCAAATTAACAAAAGGTGATTTTTTTTGTGCGTGTTAAAAAAAATGATTTTATTTTAATTTTTCCCTCTTAAATCACGGTCGTTGGATCGCGATCCAACAACTACGATCGTGCCACGTGACATTGGACTGACTTCTGTAAATTTTAATATGGTATCCATATTAGCTCCAGTAGCCAAACATATAATGATCTACTCCTAGATTAAAATACTTTAAGATCTACGTTATACATGACCGAATCGTATTAATATTGATATCGAATAGTAAATTCTCATCAATGAAATTCTAAGCGGGGAATTTGGCTTATAATAATGTCAATTTAAGCTATTTATTCCACTACATTATCTACCTAAACAAAAACAGATATGCTCAAAATCTTCTTCTGCTTTCTGTAATAAAGTGTTACCGTATGCTTTACTCGTCATGCTTTTAAATTGATAGTGTCATGGCCTATGGTCACTTTGACTTGGAAGTTCAAAGACTCCCACAGAGGAGGCAAGAATGGGCCATGATGATGGTGGTTACAAAATATTATGGCTGCACAAATTTTAAAAAGCATTTGTTTGATTGTACATCTAACCACTGTACTGTGAATGTTGGCCAAGAACAAAGCAACCACTCCCCCAACTATCACATATTCGATATCGGTACTCGAAATAGATGATGTCGCATATATTTCCATACGAGATTAGTTGACTTTAATAATAATCAACTTATCTTAACATGCAAGCATGATTTAGTATGCATAATAACTGATGTGATTATACCTAATATCATATTAGAGCATGTATTATGTCAAATGTACACCATGCATCTAAAAAACAGTCAAATTATAGACAAGTATCAGTCAGAGATGACACATACACACGTAAGGCCCCATATAAGCTAAAAAACTTGTACATATCGGTGTCGGTTGGAAGAATCCATGAATTTACAAATACAATTAGAGCATAAACATATTGTATAATACACTCTAATGAGTGATTTAACAGCATACATAAAAGAATTGTAGATCCTAATCAAAAGACATGTATGTGCAAGCCCAGGTTACGCGGAGCTTCCAAAGCAGAGCCTATGATCCAATTAGACTTCTTATAGGTTAGACCCGACAAATTGAAGGTATCCAATATTCTTTCTCTATCTCACTTTTAATGCACACAAGTTCAGTTTGGTTTTTTAGTTAAAAAATATTCTAATTCAATTCGGTTCGATTTTTAATTAAAATATCAAATAATTATTTTTGTAAATAAAAAATTATCACTTCGCTTCAGTTTTTTCCGATTCGATTCGATTTTTTATTTTCAGTTGTTTTTTTTATCCACCCATACTCACAAAATATCGAAATATTTTATGAATGGTTTTAATTCTCTTTTAATATCTTTTTAGGTTTTATATCACTCCTCAATAAGGAAACAAATTTAAAGATACATATGACATTTAGTTTATTAACTAGAGAGCCTACAAATTTAGTAATTTGCTAAACGAAAAAAATAATAATAATAATAACAAAAAACAAGCATGTTGTAAGGTAGGTTTCGGAATTTTTTAAAAATATCTTTTAAATAATACCATCACGTGGTCAAGTGCTGGCTCCCAACGAGAAGAGGCCAAATGACGTTGATTAAAGTGATTCTTACAGGACAAAAATAATGTCTTCCTCAAATTACTTAACTACCCCCGTAAATCATATTTAATATTTATCTTGCCACTTAGGGGTGGGCATTATCGGATTCGGATCAGATCGAACCGAATCCGATCTGATTCGATAAGAGTTGATTTGTTTGATTTGATCGGATTTTGAGTCCTTATCGGATCGGATCGGATTTGATCCGATAACTATCGAATCGAATCGGATTTATTCGATCCGATTTGATATCTTAACGAATCGGATAAATTCAATTTGATAACAGATCTGAATCTGATAAAGCATTCGATTTGATAATGAATCTGATAGTGGATTCGATTTGATAACGGATCCGATTTGATAAAATTGATTTGAATTTTAAGTTATCCGATCCGATTCGATAAAATTGTTATGAATTTACAAATTTTCAGGTCAATTTTTCGAATCGGATCCGTTATCAAATCAGATTTGGTATCAAATCGAATCTACTATCGGATTTATTATCAAATCAGATTCTCTATCAGATTCGATTCCGTTATCAAATCAGATTCTCTATCGGATTCAGATTTGTTTTCAAATCGGATAAAATCCAATTCGATCCAATAGTTATCAAATTTATCCGATTCGATCCAAAATTCGACAAATGAACCAAACACAATTTGATCGGATTCGAGAGCTAGATCCGATCCGATACCCAGTCCTATTGCCATTATATCCCCCATCCAATGAGATCTGCTTGTTCCATCGATTTTCTTTCTAATTTTATTAAATCAATCAATCCAATCAAATTATTAACTTACAATGTTTTGGTTATTTAAAGTGCAATTTGATTAAATTAATCAATCCAATCAAATTATTTAACAATGACAATCTACAAACTTGATCGTGATTTTATTACCGCATGCAGATGCATGTATCACTCAAATAATATATTGATCAATAGTCGGATATCGTACCCACATGAACTTATTATTTCTCATATTAATATTAAAACTAACATACTTAACAAGAACTACCAATTAATTAGAGACAGAGTCGATTAAACTAATTTAATAACTCAAAATCTAAATAAGTAAACAAACAACAAACTCTGGGGAAAACCTTATATGATAGAAGAACCTAGGGTTGTTGTGGGAACACAGAAACTGGGCGACGCATGCTGTCCCGGGCTCGCGGCCCGGTCGGGAGTATGGAGTAGCCACGAGGGACTAAACCGGAGAATAATGGAGTCGCCACCCGGTGTGAACCGGGAAAATGAGATTTAAGGCCGCACTCACCCCTCGCAAGGGAAGACCTCAAACCGTTGGGTTCAGAATGGTCCCTTACTTATGCCACTTGTAATGAAATGATTTATATGATAATTTAATCAGGCTTAAGTAACACTTATTTCTAAGAATATCATGCTTCTAAATCCACATACATACATCAACAAGTTCATCTAAATTTATATGTAACACATATTCGAATTTGCATACAGCCTATTTGCATGTAATCTATGTCTCAATTTGCATACATAAGGTTTATCATACGGCAAGCATACAAGTTAATGAACGCATTGGTGGACACAGAAGCGCAAACAAATAGCATTCTTACTAGCATGCATATTAAGATAATATATTTAAGCGCATAACATAAATAGACAACTAGAGAGGTAATACAAATGCATAACGTAAAAAAGGGAACTCTGTGATAAGATGGACATGTCGTAATGTGATGCAGGAGGATCTGTTTACCGTGGGCGTTCGTGCAGCGTTCGTAGACGCGTTCGAACGGTAAACAGAAGGTTCTCGTTCGAGTAGCGTTCGTAAACGCGTTCGAACGGAAATGAAACAGAATACTCACGTTCGTATGGCGTTTGTGAACGCGTTCGAACGGAAATGAAACAGAATACTCACGTTCGTATGGCATTCGTTAACGCGTTCGAACAGAAATGAAACAGAATGCTCACGTTCGTATGGCGTTCGTGAACGCGTTCGAACAGAGATGAGACCTGATGCATGGTAAGGCAAAAATGCATGCGCGTTCGAGTTGCGTTCGTAAACGCGTTCGAACGGGAACATACCTAATGCATGAAATGGGACGCAATGCATAAATGGCAAATAGTACAATGCGAGGCGCGGCGAAGCATCGTGGTAAAGGATTTTAACCTCTTCAATTAGAGGACCTCTCATCGCACTTACTTAACCCATGCGCTCGATCGCATCATGCATACAAACATAAGGACAATCACATCAAACTAAGTATGCCCGATTGGGCATATCTTACATCCAACCGAACACACATCGACCGGCGCAGCAAAACATCGTGGTAAAGGGCTTTAACCCTTCCCTATAGGGGATCTTTCATCCCACTTACTAAGCCCATGCGCTCGATCGCATCATGCATACAAACATAAAGACGATCATATCAAACTAAGTATGCCCGATTGGACACATCTTTCATCCAACCGAACACACATCAACCGGCGCGGCAAAACATTATGGTAAAGGGCTTTAACCCCTCCTCATAGGGGATCTTTCATTCCACTTACTAAGCCCATGCGCTTGATTGAACCATGCATAAAAACATAAAGACAATCATATCAAACTAAGTATGCCCGATTGAACACATCTTACATCCAACCGAACACACATCAACCGCGCGCGGTAAAACATCGTGGTAAAGGGCTTTAACCCCTCCCCATAGGGGATCTTTCATTCCACTTACTAAGCCCATGTGCTCGATTGAGTCATGCATAAATAAGCAACATACAGAATTCAAGTGACAAAAAATAAATAAACAAAAGCAACACAAAATAAAAGAGGGTGCCGTTTACTCAAGCGGTACGTGGAGTTGTGTCCCGAGTACAGATCATATTACCGTCCATTCGGAATCGGCTATGAAATTTATGTCCGAGTTTCCATCCGATATACCGCGAGAGTTGACACGTCTCTCATTTTATTCCACAGCCACAACATACAACATCTCGTAATTCATGCATATTTATCTACTCAAGGGCCACACCATACATTTCAACATGACAATCATGCAAGTAATATTTAATAAATAATACAAAAAAAACGAGTGTGAAAGATACCTCAGGTCTAACCTTTTGCCAACTTTCAGGCTTGCGTTTCACGGACGTCGGAAGGGTACAGCTCCTCAACTTCTCCGGTTCACTGGTTTAGCGTCCTAGCTCACTGCTTTGCTGTTTTGCTTGCTGTTTCGACTCCGTTCTGCTACTGTTCGGCCTCTGTTTTGATGCTCACTGTTCAGGTAACCTGTTTTGACGTTACAACGGACTGTTCCGAGTTTTTGTGTGGGTTTTTAGTGTAGTCTTGTGTGATTTATTTTAAGGATTATGAATGCAGTTTTTATGTTATTACTTTAAGGTTTTTATGGAATGTTTTAAGTGTGTTTTACTGCTGTTTTAGGGGTTAAATTACTGCTGTTTGGGCGTGTAAAATAGTGCAGTTTTATGTTCACTGCAGTTCGGTTTTTTGGTTATAATTTTCGGTGATGGAGGGCTGCTGTATAGGGTTGGTTTCGGTGGCTTTAGGAAGATATAAAGGCGTGTTATTTTCGGTTATGGAGGGGTTAATGAGGGTGATGTGTTCGGCTATGGAATGGAGGAGATGAAAAGAATATTTTTTGTTACTTATTCTTGTGATTGGCGTGAATGGAGAGCTTGGAGAGGGGGTTGGAAATTCTTCTCTTATTTTATTTCTGTGATGGGCGTGAACTAGCAGGGTGAATGCCTTGGAGAGGTGTGGTTTATATAGAGAAAGACTAGGGCTTCACATTGTCTCACAAGGAAGGGATTTTGGCATTAAAAGAAGGATTTGATTTGGTATTCAACAAGGAAAAGATTAGATTGAGGGGGGACAAATCTTGGCTAGATTAGGAATACAAAATATTTAATTTGTTATGATTGATTTTAATTAGGCATGACATCTCTTTAATTTAGTATGTGATTTGTTTAGTTAGGAAGTTAATATATTTGATTTATCTTAATTAGGTATGATTATATTTTATGTTTTATTTAATTGGTAAATGGTTTAAATTTTTTTATTTAATTCAATGTTTAATTTAATTAAATTGGGATGTGTTTTATGGGCTTTGGGGAGCTAATTGGGATGGGGTGCGAGGCTAGCAGCAAAACCAGAAACACCGACGCCGTTCGAACGCCAATTCGAACGCTACACGAACGTCCGCAATCTGCCTGACGTTCGAACGAAGTAACGAACGCAGCACTAACGAAGACAGTGAGCTTGTGAAATGAACTTGATGACGTACTTATTTCGAATTTCCCATTCCGACCTCCGTTTCCCGCAATATCCTTAGCTAAAAAAGGTAGTGACTCCAACTGAGACTCATCATCGGGTTTCACATGCAAAAATGCAATGCCTACAGTTGTAACTTCACATAAACACGCAAACAATGAGTTCAAGCACTTCTCATTCAATTGAGTTGTTATTATGAATTATTAACCTAAAACATTAAACTATCTACAAGCTACTTTCGATGGTCAGGTAAATATATTCATATTAAACCAATTAACTATATGTATATATTAATTAATTTAAACCAAATTCATTAAGGTCGGGTTCTAATACTGGCTATGCACGGCCTGCATGTATATGTCTATCTTACAAGAAAATTTATTTAAAAGAATTAGATCATGCACTATTATTCCTATGGCTAACCCAAATTTCATCCGTCGAATTCCTAATGATTTACCACATTATTCTATTGTTGGTCAGACAATAAAATATGCATTCAATACAGAGAATAATAAACAATTCAATAACAAACCCAACAAAATAAAAATATATAACTTAATTAAATATAGTGCTTAAGATCCATTACAATCTTAAATCAATGAATTAACTATTCATGATAATCAGTAAACACAAGTTAATCATTATTGATACAAAATAAGGATTCATAAAAAATAAACTTGAGAGAAAAAAGGACGAAAGAACTCTTGTTTGCAGTATTTGCCTTCAAACTCCAGCATCATTTAAAGCACTCGTCATTGTCTTGCTTTAGACGTTCTTCTATCACCAAAACTCGCTGCGGGTATCCGCTTAACCGTAAAATTAAAATGTGTATTCTATAATTTTAGGACAAAATAAAAATCCTAAAATCTGACAAATCCTAAAACACAAATGTTCTCATTCTTTCCAGATCCAGCCGTAATTATCATCTTCATATTCTAATTTGTAAACTTTTTATGTAGTAAACTTTTATTTTAGTTATTTCATTTTACATTATAAATATTTTAAACTTTTATTTATGTTTCATAATTTGTAATCTGTCAATTTCTTTTTTATATGTTATGACAAAAAATCTATGTTTAATAAAAAAGATTGTATTAATAAGAGCACAAGGGAATTCAATATTTTAAAAACCTGAAAAAATCTGCTGGGTACCAATGCAGGTTTAGTAATTTATTTTTATATACGGGTGCGAGTTTAATAATGAGAATTAAAACTCCCAACGGGTATGGTGCAGGTTTAATAATTTATTTACATATGCGGATGTGAGTTTGGTAATGGGAGACCTGCACCAAACCATACCCGTTGTCATCTCTAATCTTAACACTCGCTCATGGATAGCTTCACGTTTATCGGTTATAAGTTTATTTATTTTATTTTTTAAAAGTATTTTTTCTACTTTTTTCATTTTTTCTCAAAAGATCTTTATTTCTTTTACTTTAGCCATACCATATATTATAAATAATTACAAACAGAGATAAATATCTAAGCAAACAGTCATTCATCGTCAAATAATTTCCTCAACTAGTCACGTTGTTAAACTACTTAGGTTCTTACTGCTAGAAACCTACTTTTAAGTGCTTACGAGTCTAACGGATATCACTTACTCAAGGAATCAGATAAAAGTTAATTGGGCACTTATCCTTTCTAAGAATTCACTCTAGCAAACAAACTTTTCATTAGACTTATACTTTACTACGTATGACTAAAAGAAAAATATTTTGTTCGATTTTTTTATATTAAATAGCAGGAACTAACACTAACATGCACACACCCCTCAACTTAAAACTTGTATTATCTTCAATGTAAGATAAGCGTAAAGAAAACAAAGAGTGAAGGACCATACTACCGTGCATGGAGTTGATCAGGCTCATGCTGGTCAGACTTTGGCTACGCGGACTGTGTGGGTTGCACTAGTACCTGCATAAATAAACATGCAAATTATTACACACATAATTAGCACACAAAATTAAAATAAACGAAAGCAACAAAAACAAAACAAAAAATAAATGAGTGAGTTTCCTCCCAGCTAGGGTTAAGTTTAATGTCTTCAGCCAGACGTGACCACCCAAATACTTATGGTGGTCTCAAATCATGTTCTGGGTTTGCAGCCGTGTCCTTCCCAATTGCACGCTCTTTCCTTCTGTGTGGTAATATATATTTCGACTAGTTTTCACTGGCATGCTGCCCTCGATCTTCCACTCTTACCCATGTTGGGGCGGATGTGGAACCTCGGAAGTGGGTCTAACCCAATGGATATCTAATATAGGTGTATTTTAAAATATTTTATGGAAAACTACATTCCGTTATGAGTCCATAGGAAAAATGAGGACCAAATCGGAGTTCAGAAACTCCGGAATGAAGAAAATAAAGTTTCAGTGCGGGCATCAGGTCATGGCGCGTCGCGATGCTCAGGTTTGGGCGTCGTGACTCATAAACTACGAGAGCTCAGAATCGTGACGCCCAATGGCTAGCTTCGCGATGCCCACAACACTGAATATTGAGTGTCACAATGCTAGAGATTAGAGTCACGACGCCGCCCTGTGTAAAATATTATCAGTGAGTAATTTTACCTTCAAATCAATTTTAAACACTTCCAATTTTCTCAAAATACTTCAATACTCCTAAAATCTAATTTTAGCATCAAAACCATCATCAACACATGTTATACAACAAACATACATGTATTCTAAATACATATATGCATTTGTTTGAATCAGAACACAAACCAATTTAGAATCCCACAATGAAATGACTCATGAACAATTGTAGGTCACTCAAAGGTAGTCAAATGATTCTAGAATGGTAGCTATAACTCTAAGCATTAATATAGAGTTCCAAACTCTTAATAATCTTTCCATGTCTAACATGAACATTTTTGACTCAATTACAAACATATTGTATTTGTACTTCCAAAGCATCCCAACACAATTCATTAGCCTAATTTCAACTTTAAGTTATGTTATTATGCATCCAATACATAATTCATCACTATATGTCTCACTAATGAAAACTCTATATTAAAGAACATATCTTATGAGAAGATCAAACATTACATAGTAAGCTTGATATAAAGATCCAATCTCTTTCTCTTTTGTTGAAATGGTTGGAGAACTTCCAAAGTTTGGAAAACTTGACTTCAAGATCCAATCTTGATTCCAATGCTAGCAAGTTTCACTCCAAGATCCAATTTTGATTTCTCATTGTTGAAATGGTTATATATCTTCCAAAGCTTCTCTAAACACTTCTCTAACTTAGGCTAACTTCTCTCGGAATTGTTTGTTTTAGTTTTCTTAAGCTTGATTAAAATATTTTCTCAAGCTTGCTATTTACAGTAAAACTTAGACAATTTTTAATTAATAAAAATTTTAATTAACTTTTATGTGGGTTTAATCTAATTTTTCCAAATATGTATAATTAGGTGTGATTAATCACATTTGTCTACCACTTTGATTTAATCCAATTAAATCAATAAAAAGTTTAATTAATGGATTAGTTACATGTCTATCACTTTGATTTAATCCAATTAAATCAAGCCAGATACATCTATAATTACATATTTGCAATTGCCAAAATATCCTTAAATGGTAGAGATATTTTTGAAATTACGACAAAGCCCTTGTATAATTTTAGATTAATCCAATTAAGTCAAAGTAAATAATCAATGTTAACCAATAACACTTAATTATCTTAGTTGATAATTATAATATCGAATATTATTTATTATCAAAAATTATCGGCTACCCAAGTGATCAACGAGTACACTTCATATTGTGGGACTCTCTAAGTCTAGACACGTTCGTCATATAAGCCTAGTTAATATATACGCAATTCGGCTACCTTCGAATTTGCTAAAAACACGAATGATATTTCTGAACTATACAAGTCGAGGTCATCACATATGTTTATTAATCCCTCCATCGTAGGCTATCTGAGTTGTGCTTAGGAAACATAGAATACACTGTCAAGTTTCCGAGGTACACATCTCATGTCGACATATCCACGATTCTTTACAACTAATGTGATCCACCCTAGGTGATCGGCTTTGGCCAAAGTCTTAAGAATCGTGACTTACTCACATGGATACTTAAACCCTTTATGGTATACATACAGGCTGACAGATCATATCTTGATACGTACTTGATTAATGAGTGCATCGGTCCACACCCAACGAACATCTAGAGGCCAAACCTGTTGGGGTTGGTGCTCAGAGCGCCAATTCCCGGTTGTATTTCTTTTGAATACTTATGTAAAACATTATTATTATGAATAATATATGCAGTTTCTATAATATAATGTATCTTTTTATATGGTAAAGACGTAATGACCTTAGAATGACTAGTCATGGTACAATTGCAAAAGCGTCGCAACTGACATTGAGTTGTATCATGACGTTGTCATTCTCAGACGGTTCCTGGTCAAGGTTTACACTACTTGGTCAGTAAAGTAAACCCGTTGAGACCGGTACATGTCATATACTGGAATATATGATTCCAATGGTTTCTCAATGAACCATAAGTCTTGGAGACTAGTATAGACGTGTGGGTGTTTATAGCGGATAAACACTGAACGACTCACCGAAGATTCTTAATGGATGGTACACCAACGTCAATAAGAATCTTCTCGGGTTGAGTAGCACTTGTGATTCTTAGACTTGCGATGCCATTGTAGGCACATGAGACATCTTCTACACTTAGATGGCAGTCACGTCACCGATCTATTTAGATCAGACCTCCGCATGTTCGTTGGGTGTAGATAGATCCTCAGTGTGTCATATGTGTATCAAGATAGGATCCGTCAGTTCTGTGTACCATAGCATAGGTAGTCCATATGATTAGCAATCAGATAAAACCATGGTCCCGTGGTAAAATTTAGAAGCTAGTTCTAAACATTATTTTTGAGATTGCTAATAGAATAGTCGACTGGATAATCTCCATAGAGATTTGACGTTTACATCTATATCTCTGGGATATATCCGGATACCTGTGACGGAGGAATTATACATTTGCCATGACCTCGACCTGTATGATTCAGCGAGTTTATCCGTGATCGTCATAATTTACGGGTGGATAAATTATGGACATAAAATTGGATTTCGTGATGGATATACCTGAATCTAGAGAGTCTCAATAATGAAATATACTCGTAGAGCACTAGAGCAACATTTATAAATAATATTGATATAAATATAATACATATATTTAATGTATTTGTATTTAATTAATTAATTATTTAATTGTTAAATGATTAAATTAATTAAAATATAAATATTTTAACATTTGGATATTTGGATTAAATGATTTAGTTGCCTTTGTTGACTTAATTAAAATATCTATAAAGTGTTATTAGATATTTAAATCAACTTGATCAAATTTTTGTCAAATGAAATTGAAATTAAAATTGTTAAATATATGCTTGTGAAATTCGGCCAAAGGCCATTTGGTGAGCAAGTATATATTGTTTTTCATTTCATTTAATTTCTAACCTAATACACTTTCTAACCTAAACTCCATTAAAAGAAAACAAGAGAAGCTTGAGAGGAAGAAAGGAAAAGTAAAGAAAAGCTTGGATTTTAGTAAGTTTTCTTAACTTGCTATTAGAGAGGAAATTATTCCTTATGTTCTAGGCTACATCTTGTGATGTTCTTATGCTATTCTTTTCTTTATTCTTTGTGTTTTTGGTGAATGGAACTTTGATGAAAGTGTTGAGCATGTATGATGATGGAAGCTTGTGACTAGTGTAGTTATAAGTATTCTTTTATGGTTTTGGAAACTTTGTTGCTAATCTAGAGTTGTTTACCCACTCTTAGATGACCTAGATTTGATCTAGAGTTGTTTCATTGTGTTGAGACTTTGCTTGGATGGAAGAATGATGATTGAAGTAATTGATTTAACCAATTTGGTCTAATTTGTCCAATTTGAAGAAATTGAAAAATTAGGGTTTAAGACCTCATCCAAATTTGGGGCTTTTCATTTATGTTGTGTATAAGGATGTGTATATGATGCATATAAAGTTTCATGTTGATTGGATTTCATTTGGATGTGTCTTGAAGCATGGAAGTGCAAAATGCACACTTTGGCCACCTAGTGAGGCTCTCGGCCAAGTGAGGCATTTTTGGGATTTTTGTTGCTTTTGGTGTTTTGATGTTTTGAACATGCTAAGTTCATCTTAGAAATGATTTTGAATCATTCAAAATTGATTTGATCAATTTCGGACTAAAATGAACAAAATACCAAGTGTAAGGGCAATTCGGTAAATTCACTTAAATATGATTTATTGAATTTTATTTCATAATTTATTATTGGATAATTAAAGAAATATGTTTATTTAATTAATCCGAGAAAAAGTTTTGAAATCGGAAAATTTGATTTTCCACCGTTTCCGATGCGTTACCGGATTTAACCCCTAAAACTCTTACAAAAGGTATCAGAGTGAGTCTGATTCTAGGCCCCCTAAAATGATTAGCCTTAATTAAATCAATGTTTAATCATGTTTTCTTGACTTTATACATGCTTATTATAATCTAATTTGGTTAGATTTAGGGTGTATGACACTTAGCGGAAAATCCATGATTAATAAGGTTTTAATGTAATTATGTATTTGATGCATGTTATGTGGTCCGTCTTGTCAATACGGTTTATGAATACTTCTTTATGACTACATCTGAGACCGTGCCTCTGCTGTGAGGGTGTAGTCGATAGAGATTTATTTATACCGGATGTATATTAGATACTAGATAAATTCAAGCGAAAGCGGAATTCTGAACGTGCCATAGCTGTCAGGATTACGTAAGTAACTTGAGTTTATCATTGACGGGTTTAACCTTGGTACGTCTCCTTGTGGGCCTGCCTTCGCAACGACAACGAGAAACGGCCAGGACCAGAAACTTAGGAGTCACTATTGAGTGATTGACAAATGAGTTGTCTACTTGATGGATATATGTAGGCGAGACCGTGCCTCTGCTGTGAGCTGAAATATATTCACGGGATCCACTTTTCACTATTTGTATTTAATTTAATTATTAAATCTTTGTATTCTGTTTGGGGATTACAGTATTGCATGATTTAGTGGGAGGGGCATTTTTAGATTAAAAATCCATGATCTAGTTTATGTTTTTGATATTATATGAAACTGCTTAAGTTCTGCTAACCGTTTTTCGTGATCTATATGATAGATTTGCGATGGCGGCACAATCCACAAATAAGTTTGCGCATATGCTTGATGCGAACAAACTTAAAGGCGCTGAGAACTTCGCTGACTGGGAATTGGATTTGAAGATTGTCCTCGATTCCGAAAAGCTGGGATATGTTCTTGAGGGTCTGTTGCCCCTTGCTGTAGGTGCAGATGCTACGGAGGAGGAACGCCAAGTTTATGAAACTTGGAAGAATGATGATTTAAGGGTTAAATCATACATCCTTAGTTCACTGTCTCCGAAACTCAAGAAACAATACTATGGTATGCTAGATTCGTATAGTATGATGACGCGATTGAGACAATCGTTTGAGAACCAAGTGTGGACAACAGGACCTGGGCGACGTCGTTCCTAGGCTCGCGGCCTAGATGGGAAGTACGAAATAACATGGAGTCGCCACCCGGTGTGAACCGGGATAAAGATTTAAGGCAGCACTCACCCCTCGCAATGGAAGACCTCAAACCGTTGGGTTCGGAATGGTCCCTTACTTATGTCACTTGTAATAAAAGGATTTATGTCATAATTTAACCAGGCTCAAATAACATTTATTTCCAAAGGTATCATGCTTCTAAATTCATATGTATGCATTAACAAGTTCATCACAACATGCAACATCACATGGCAATCTTATGATCATATTTCTATCATATGATATGGAAAACTAAGAACAACACAATCATGCTTGAGTACTATCTCATGAACCTATTAACCAAATAACATGCTAACAACCTAATCATGCTTAAATACAATCCCGAGAACACATAGAATGGATAAATGCAGGCATACAAATAATACGGTTGGCTATATAACACAAGAAAGATCAATCAAGAGGCAATTATGCATGAATATGATAAGACAGACTCAGTTCAGTGTGTGCGCGTTCGTGTAGCGTTTGTAAACGCGTTCGAACGGAAATGAAACAGAATGCTCACGTTCGAGTAGCGTTCGTAAACGCGTTCGAACGGAAATGAAACAGAATGCTCACGTTCGAGTAGCGTTCGTACACGCGTTCGAACGGAAATGAAACAGAATGCTCGCGTTCGTATGGCGTTTGATAACGCGTTCGAACGGAAATGAGACCTGATGCATGATAAGGAAAAAATACATGCGCGTTCGAGTTGCGTTCGTAAACGCGTTCGAACGGGAACAGAACTGATGCATGAAATGGGACGCAATACATAAACAACAAAATAAGGGGGCGCGGCGAAGTATTGCCGTAAAGGTGGCCTTTTGGGGCTCTTGATCTCTCAAAGAGAGGACCTTTAGACCAACATACTAAGCCCATGCGCGTCACATCACATCACACATACAAACATAAAGACAATCATATTATTCTAAGTATGTCCGATTGAACGTGTTTTGCATCCAACCGAACACACATCAACCGGCGCGGCGAAGCATCGTGGTAACGGGTTTTAACCCCTCCCCATAAGGGATCTTTCATTCCACTTACTAAGCCCATGCGCTCGATTGAACCATGCATAAATAAGCAACATGCAGAATTTAAATGACAAAAATAAATACATAAAAGCAACACAAAACAAGAGAAGGTGTCGTTTACTCAAGTGGTACGTGGAGTTGTGTCCCATGTACAGACCGCACTACCGTCCATTCGGATTCGGCTACGGAATTTACGTCTGGGTTTCCATCCTATATACCACAAGAGACGACACTCTTCCATTTCATTCAAGCCACAACATGCTTCCATAAACGACTCTCATGCGAATAGAATGCAATAATAATAATAAAAAAAACGAATATAAACTAATGAAAAGGTACCCTCAGGTCTAACCTTTTAAATCATCTCTCGGATGTACGGTACACGATTGTCGGAAGGGTGGATGCTCCGCAACTCTCCCGGTTCACTGGTTCACTGTTCTCGTTCGTTGTCTTACTGTTTTGAGTCGTCGTTTTCCGTCTTTTGCTATTGTTTCCTTGTGGTTTCGCTGCCTTTTCCTCTTTATCTTTTGCTTATTGTTTCCTTGGGTGTGTTCCTCCTGTAATTTTTATGTGTGTTGTGTATGAGTTAGGGAATAGGGGACTAGAGGACCAACTAAGGTTGAGAAGGTTGGTGAAGGGTTCTTTTTATAGGCAAAAGGGTTGGGCTTGACAAGGAAAGGGATTTGATTTGGTTGGTTAAGGGAAGTCAAAGGATTTGATTTGGTTTGGTTAGGGAAGTCAAAGATTGAGGGGGGACAAATCTTGGCTAGATAGGGAAGGTTGAATATTTGATTGGCTTGGTTTAGGAATACAATATTTTAAGTTTGGGAATAATCTTATTAGATTGGGAATATAATTGGTTGATTGATTTTAATTATGCATGATTATATTTTGATTTAGTGTGTGATTTGTTTAATTTAGGCATGATTTTAGTTTAAGTTGGTAATTGTTTATTTTATGTTTGGTATATATTTTATTTAATCATTTAATTAATTTAATTATTATTTTATTTAGTTAATGTTTTAATTAATATTTATTTATTTAAGTTGGGATGTGTTTTATGGGCTTTGGGGGGCTAATTGGGCTGGATGAGAGGCTAGCAGCAAAACCAGATTTACCGACACCGTTCGAACGCTTCCTCGAACGCGGCACGAACGCCCGCAATCCGTTTGACGTTCGAACGTAAACACGAACGTAGCACGAACGAAAACAGTGAACCTTGTTTATTCTGAATTTCCCCTTCCGACGTCCGTTTCCCGTGACCTCCGTGACTTAAAAGGTAGTTGTCTCCAAATAAGACTCATCATCTGGTTTATGTGTAAAAATGCAGTGCCTACAGTCGCCCCCACTTTGATGGGACTTGTGTAATGTGCAATAGTGATAATCCTATCAAAGTTATGCAATGCATTTCTACTTACCTGGCTCGCCAGCTGCCACTTGACTTACCATGTGTTGAGTTGATTTGGGTGGTGAGGTGCTGCGACCCCTGGTTCATTCTCGAACCGTGTTGTGATGTGGTCCATTCCCGAACCGTTGCCGTGAGGTGGTCCATTCCCGAACCGTTACGGTAAGGTGGTCCATTCCCGAACCGTTACTGTAAGGTGGTCCATTCCCGAACCGTTACTGTGAGGTGTCCATTCCCGAACCGTTACTGTAAGGTGGTCCATTCTCGAACCGTCACTGTGAGGTGTTCATTCCCGAACTGTTACTGTAAAGTGTTCATTCCCGAACAGTTACTGTGAGGTGTTCATTCCCGAACTGTTATCGTGAGGTGGTCCATTCCCGAACCGTTACTGTGAGGTGTCCATTCTCGAACTGTTACTGTAAGGTGGTCCATTCCCGAACCGTTACTGTGAGGTGTCCATTCTCGAACTGTTACTGTAAGGTGGTCCATTCCCGAACCGTGCTTCCATTTCTTGGAGTGCCATTCCCGGCTTGTTCATTCTTGAACTGTCCATTCCCGGACCATATCTCCATTCCCGGAGTGCTATTTCCGACTTGTTCATTCTTGAACTCTGCTCCATTCTTGGATTGCCATTCTCGGCTTGTTCATTCTTGAACTGTCCATTCCCGGACTTTATCTCCATTCTCGGAGTGCCATTCTCGACTTGTTCATTCTTGAACTGCCCATTCCCGGACTATATCTCCATTCTCGGAGTGTCATTTCCGACTTGTTCATTCTTGAACTGCCCATTCCCGGACTATATCTCCATTCTCGGAGTGCCATTCTCGGCAGAACTGATCTGATGTAATATGGGCCCCGACCCTGGGACTCATTCCCAAACTGTGTTTGAAGTGGGCCTCGGCCCCAACTGCTACTGACATGGGCCTCGCCCCCAGATTGATGCTGATGTGGGCCTCGACCTTCGGGATTCATCCCGAACTGTGTTTGATGTGGGCCTCGACCCTGGGACTCATCCCCCAAAACTGATTGCTGAAGTGGGCCTCGGCCCCAACTGCTACTGACATGGGCCTCGCCCCCAGATTGATGCTGATGTGGGCCTCGACCTTCGGGATTCATCCCAAAATTCTGCTGATGCGGGCCTCGGCCCTGGGATTCATTCCCCGGATTCATTCCAAAATTCTGCTGATGTGGGCCTCGACCCTGGGATTCATTCCCTGGATTCATTCCAAAATTCTGCTGATGTGGGCCTCGACCCTGGGATTCATTCCCTGGATTCATTCCAAAGTTCTGCTGACATTGTACTGTTACTGCTTCTGTTTGGCTTGTCTTTGCCACTTTTCTTTTTCTTCTTCAAAGCCTGTGAATACAAAACAGAACAAACACGAAATGATGCAAAATGTGTTACGTGTATGCATGTATGAATGTTCTTATCCCATCGGGTTAGGTCTTCCGTCAATTCTCTTGATGACTGCTTAGTCTTCTTTTCCTCAGGCAAGCTACTGCTTCAATCTGTCTACGTTGATCGGCTCGGCGAACTAATTCCCTTCCAAGTCTGATATTTTCACTGCCTCTATTTCCCAATTTCTGAATGTCTATCTTATCTTTTCTGTTTGCTTATTTCGAAGGTTCCCTGTGTTCATCACTGGATTCCATAGTACCAAGGTTGAATGCTTTTCTCAAATATACTCATATTGCAGAAGAGATTCAGCGAAATGAACGTCTTTATTATCATAAAAAAGGTTCGAACAAGTAGACAAAACCAATGTCTTTATTAAAAATGCATGATCAAATAAACTAGGAGGAACAGCTTCATCATCCGCAGCACTGCCTTCTTCCTCGGCCTATGGCTCTTCACTGTCATCCATGTAAGAAGCTTGGTGGTTGAGGGTTTCTTTTCATGGGTTGGGTATTTTATGGGAATCTATGAGATCTTGAATTTTATGCCTGAGGCGGGTGCAGTTGTCGGTGTCATGGCCATGTAGCTGGTGGAAGTGACAATAAAGGTTCACATTTATGTGTGGTGGTGGGGGGTGCGGAAGTGACTTGCCTTCTAAGGGTTTCAAGATTCCTTGTCCCTGTAACTTTTCAAATACCTCCGACAAAGGTCTACCAAGGTTGGAGAATTGCCTGTTTCTGATGGCAGCGACTTCGGCCGCAGCGGGCTTGGCCTCAGAATGCCCCCCAAAAGTCCTCATATTCTGGCCATAAATCTTTCTGTTCTCAGCTTCTTCTTCTTCTATATCCATGACAGTTTCCCTCAACTGTCGAAAATCAGAAATCATCGAAGTCATCCTCCTCAGCTTACTATAAATAGAGGGCTTAGTACCCTTGATAATCATTTTGATTTGGTCATTCTCTGAGGGCCGAGTCTGCATTTTCAAAAGCTGGCTTCTCCAGCGATCTACATACTCCTTGAAGCTTTCTTCCGGCTTCTGCTTAGTGTTCTCCAAATCTCGGAGTGACAAGTCAATCTCTAAGTCTGTAACATACTGCTTCAGAAAAGCATCAGCTAGTTCCCTCCAATCTTCCTTAACCTTCTTCTCAAGGCTATGATACCAAATCACAGGTGCCCCCTCGAGTGACATCCCAAACATCTTTTGGACTTGGCGCTGTGATAGGCCCACTGAACTCATGACTGAGACATATTGCTGCAGGTGGACTCTCGGGTCTCCATTCCCATTAAACTTGGCCATGTCGGGCATTCTGAACTGAGCAGGCAACTGTTCCTCAAAGGTCATCGCCTCATAGTCTAGTAAGTCTTCATCCTTACCCTTCATCTTACGGGTAACAGACTCTATCTGGTTACGGAGTTTCTGCACTTCTGCCTGAGACCCAACTTTTCTCCCAGTGGTATAATCAGCCATATCATCATCAAAAGCGGGGATGTCATCCCCCAATCCATTTGGAGTCTACTTACGTCTTACATTCTCAGAGTTTCCCCCAGCACGGGGCACAGCCATATTTGTCATGGCAACAGTCAAGGCTTGCAACTGTTCGGTAATCTTGGCCAAACCATTTTCCAACTGATCTACCGGGATACCTCAGTATCTGATTCACTCATGTCTGTTCTCGGTATTTTGGTGAGTCTTCCCTTTTTTCTAACCCAACGGGAATCTATGATGGCTTTCAGAACACAAGGGTTAACATGATGTATGTATGCATGATGTGCATAAGAAGTATATAACATATATTAAATCAAATAAAATTCTCAAACAAATCAGCCTATTATCATTTTAGAAGCTTTTGGGACAACTGTCATAAGAGTGAACCCGTCCCAGTTTAAATGGCCTAACGAGTTCATGTCTTATGGCAAAGAGCCCAACTAAATCCAAATGATAAAATTCCGAACACAATCATAAAATGGCCCATTGTTATTTAGAAGCTTTTTGGCCCAATAGTCATGAGATACGTTCTTGTCCCAGTTCAAATGGCCCAACAAGCCCATATCCCATGGCACATGGTCCAAACGGATCCAAACGACGATGTTCCAAAACACAAGCAAGATGATGCAAACATGACATAATAATTTTTACAAAGTGGCCCATCAATATTTCAGAAGCTTTTGGCCTAATAGTCATAAGGTGCGAACTTGCCCCAGTTTAAATGGCCCAGCAAGCCCGTATTTCTGACAATAGTCTAACTGCATCCAAATGAGGATGGTCCACAAGCACATACTCAAGGAAATAATTGCTACTTTAGCCAACCCGGTCTATAGGTGGGTTAGTAAGAGTATAGACAAAGGCTCTCACCGGCGAAGGATGGCCCACAACTAGGTCTCCCCACTCAAGGGTTCGAGCGACCAAGTGAGCGCACCCTTTTTTATACACTAAGGTACGTGCCAATGAGCTATGGTGTGTGACGGACTGTCAAATGGATTTCCCGTTGTAGATCCCCCAGAGGGAAGGTGGAGCGAGGCTCACTTAAATACCCAAGCCTCTTAGGCTCTTATCGCTTGTTGTCAGGAATAAACAACGAGTCCTCCAAATTAGTCCATCACAAAGGCTACGAGTAGATGGCTATCTAGGTGCCTTCACAGCTTTTCTTCTAGAAAGGTAGTGAATGAAGGAAGACACCAAACCATTACCTAGCCTAAAAATGCCTTTGATTAAACCCTCACTTTATCCACTATAGACACGGTCAATTTAAAACATAAATCCAAACATTACAAGACAATATTTCGGGGCCAACTTTCTATCCCCAGTGGAGTCGCCAGACTGTGGACAACAGGACCTGGGCGACGCCGTTCCTAGGCTCGCGGCCTAGATGGGAAGTACGAAATAACATGGAGTCGCCACCCGGTGTGAACCGGGACAAAGATTTAAGGCCGCACTCACCCCTCGCAAGGGAAGACCTCAAACCGTTGGGTTCGGAATGGTCCCTTACTTATGTCACTTGTAATAAAAGGATTTATGTCATAATTTAACCAGGCTCAAATAACATTTATTTCCAAAGGTATCATGCTTCTAAATTCATATGTATGCATTAACAAGTTCATCACAACATGCAACATCACATGGCAATCTTATGATCATATTTCTATCATATGATATGGAAAACTAAGAACAACACAATCATGCTTGAGTACTATCTCATGAACCTATTAACCAAATAACATGCTAACAACCTAATCATGCATAAATACAATCCCGAGAACACATAGAATGGATAATTGCAGGCATACAAATAATACGGTTGGCTATATAACACAAGAAAGATCAATCAAGAGGCAATTATGCATGAATATGATAAGACAGACTCAGTTCAGTGTGTGCGCGTTCGTGTAGCGTTTGTAAACGCGTTCGAACGGAAATGAAACAGAATGCTCACGTTCGAGTAGCGTTCGTAAACGCGTTCGAACGGAAATGAAACAGAATGCTCACGTTCGAGTAGCGTTCGTACACGCGTTCGAACGGAAATGAAACAGAATGCTCGCGTTCGTATGACGTTTGATAACGCGTTCGAACGGAAATGAGACCTGATGCATGATAAGGCAAAAATACATGCGCGTTCGAGTTGCATTCGTAAACGCGTTCGAACGGGAACAGAACTGATGCATGAAATGGGACGCAATACATAAACAACAAAATAAGAGGGCGCGGCGAAGTACTGCCGTAAGGGTGGCCTTTTGGGGCTCTTGATCTCTCAAAGAGAGGACCTTTAGACCAACATACTAAGCTCATGCGCGTCACATCACATCACACATACAAACATAAAGACAATCATATTATTCTAAGTATGTCCGATTGAACGTGTTTTGCATCCAACCGAACACACATCAACCGGCGCGGCGAAGCATCGTGGTAACAGGTTTTAACCCCTCCCCATAAGGGATCTTTCATTCCACTTACTAAGCCCATGCGCTCGATTGAACCATGCATAAATAAGCAACATGCAGAATTTAAATGATAAAAATAAATACATAAAAGCAACACAAAACAAGAGAATGTGACGTTTACTCAAGTGGTACGTGGAGTTGTGTCCCATGTACAGACCGCACTACCGTCCATTCGGATTCGGCTACGGAATTTACGTCTGGGTTTCCATCCTATATACCACAAGAGACGACACTCTTCCATTTCATTCAAGCCACAACATGCTTCCATAAACGACTCTCATGCGAATAGAATGCAATAATAATAATAATAAAAACGAATATAAACTAATGAAAAGGTACCCTCAGGTCTAACCTTTTAAATCATCTCTCGGATGTACGGTACACGATTGTCGGAAGGGTGGATGCTCCGCAACTCTCCCGGTTCACTGGTTCACTGTTCTCGTTCGTTGTCTTACTGTTTTGAGTCGTCGTTTTCCGTCTTTTGCTATTGTTTCCTTGTGGTTTCGCTTCATTTTCCTCTTTATCTTTTGCTTATTGTTTCCTTGGGTGTGTTCCTCCTGTAATTTTTATGTGTGTTGTGTATGAGTTAGGGACTAGGGGACTAGGGGACCAACTAAGGTTGAGAAGTTGATGAAGGGTTCTTTTTATAGGCAAAGGGTTGGGCTTGACAAGGAAAGGGATTTGATTTGGTTTGGTTAAGGGAAGTCAAAGGATTTGATTTGGTTTGGTTAAGGGAAGTCAAAGATTGAGGGGGGACAAATCTTGGCTAGATAGGGAAGGTTGAATATTTGATTGGCTTGGTTTAGGAATACAATATTTTAAGTTTGGGAATAATCTTATTAGATTGGGAATATAATTGGTTGATTGATTTTAATTAGGCATGATTATATTTTGATTTAGTGTGTGATTTGTTTAATTTAGGCATGATTTTAGTTTAAGTTGGTAATTGTTTATTTTATGTTTGGTATATATTTTATTTAATCATTTAATTAATTTAATTATTATTTTATTTAGTTAATGTTTTAATTAATATTTATTTATTTAAGTTGGGATGTGTTTTATGGGCTTTGGGAGGCTAATTGGGCTGGATGAGAGGCTAGCAGCAAAACCAGATTTACCGACACCGTTCGAACGCTTCCTCGAACGCGGCACGAACGCCCGCAATCCGTTTGACGTTCGAACGTAAACACGAACGTAGCACGAATGAAAACAGTGAACCTTGTTTATTCTGAATTTCCCCTTCCGACGTCCGTTTCCCGTGACCTCCGTGACTTAAAAGGTAGTTGTCTCCAAATAAGACTCCTCATCGGGTTTATGTGTAAAAATGCAGTGCCTGCACCAAGAACAAGTGATTGTTCACAAAGTCGCAATGGAACTGTTCCATGCGCGTCTGGATGAGGGGCAAGATGTTAGCCCACATGTTCTTTAGATGATCGATTTGATCGATCAATTGAGGCAACATAATCTCATCTTGAATGACATTCTCGGTAGGAGTCTCATTCTTGGTTCACTTCCAGCTTCATATCACCAGTTCGTGATGTACTTCAACATGAATGGGACTGTCTGTACCTACCAAGAGCTACATAGGATGTTGCTCACGGCAGAAGAGGACCTTAAGAAGGGAGTACCGACTCGCCCTCCGAGATCTACTTCTCTCTCTGCTTCTTCCCAGACATGGTCAAATGGAAAGAAGAAGAAAGGGAATAAGAAGAAGGCTTTTGGTTCTCAACAACAGGCAAAGACAGCTAAGCCCAAGAGGGCTTCTGAAGACAAATGCCACCACTGCGGCAAAGTCGGGCATTGGAAAAGGAACTGTCATGATTACATCGCCCAGCTGAGGAGAGATAGAGCATCTACATCAGGTACATTTATTTTTCCAGTTATTGATTTATCTTTGGCTTGTGAAGCCGTTACATCCAACTGGATTTTAGATTCTGCTTGTCCCATTCACATTTGCAATTCGTTGCAGGTGTTGAAGGAAAGTAGGAGGCTGAAGCCCGGAGAGATGCAGTTGCGATTCAGGAGTGGAGACTCTTTGGATGCAGTTGCAGTGGGAATATGCGAGATCTCATTGCCGAATGTGACACTTTTGTTAAATGAATGACATTTTGTACCAAGATGTGTAGCTAATATTATATCACTTTTTGTATTGGATACATAAGGCTTTTGTATTAATATTAAGAACAATTCTTTATATTTATATGATAGAAATAATATTCAGATCCTTAGTTGTCCAAACCAGCATGGTCATTATACATTGCAAACTTCAAAAGATATTTTAAATACTGGAGTTATAAACGTAGTTTACCTGTAATTAATGATACTGAACTTTGGCATATGCGGCTTGGTCACATTGGCGTTAAACGCCTTACCCATTTGGTTAGGAATGGTTTGATACCAGATCTTACAATTGAATCATATCCAACTTGTGAATCCTGTATTCAGGGTAAGATGACCAAAGCCCCATTTTTCTGGTGTTGGACATCGCGCCACTAACTTTCTGGAACTCGTACATTCTGATGTATGTGGTCCACTAAGTCAGACTACTCACAATGGTTATTCGTACTTCGTTACCTTTACCGATGATCTGTCACGGTACGGTTATGTCTATTTGATGAGACATAAATCAGAAACCTTTGAAAAGTTCATAGAGTTCCGAAATGAAGTAGAAAAACAAACTGGTAAATATATTAAATGCCTACGATCTGATCGAGGCAGCGAATATATGAGTGGTGAGTTCATGGATTATATGAAGGGGAATGGGATTCTCACTCAATATACTCATCCAAGTACTCCACAGCACAATGGAGTGTCTGAGAGGAGAAATCAGACTTTATTGGATATGGTCCGATCAATGTTGAGTTTCACAGATTTGCCATATTATTTATGGGGCTACTCTCTTTTAACAGCTGCACATCTTTTGAACAAGATTCCTTCAAAAGTTGTTCCTACGACTCCGTATCAGATATGGTTCGGTAGGAGACCAAATCTTAATTATATTAAGGTTTGGGGTTGTCCTGCCTATGTCAGGGTGACTCAGCAAGATAAGCTTTCGCCTCGAGGGCAAAAGTTTAGGTTTGTTGGATATCCTTCGAATACGATGGGATATCTGTTCTATGATACCGAGCATTGAAATGTGTTCGTAGCTCGCTACACAAAATTTCTAGAAGTAGAATTTTTGTCAGAAGGTGGTAATCATAGACAGGTTGAGGTTGATGAAGTCCAACCTGAAAACAACGAACCAACAGAGGAACCTGAAGTTCAAGTATATGAAGGACCTTCAACACACACACCCCGTAGGTCGGAAAATGGTATCTAGACCTCATGAACGCTTATATTTGATACAAGAAAAGAGTCTGGATGTTCTCTTAGTTGAAGAGACATATCCTTTCACCTATAGAGAATCGATGTTGGACATCGACTCCGTGAAATGGCAAAGTGCCATGAAATCCGAGATAGACTCAATGCATGAGAATCAAGTTTGGGACTTGGTTTCGCTTCCCGAAGGAATTGTTCCTATTGGTTGTAAATGGGTTTACAAAAGGAAGCGCGGGCCTGCCGGTAAGGTTGAAACTTACAAGGCCCGACTGGTAGCAAAAGGTTACACGCAGCGACCTGGCGTCGACTACGATGAAACTTTTTCGCCGGTAGTAATGCTTAAGTCTATTCGGATTTTGCTTTCTATAGCTGCGTATCATGACTACGAGATTTGGCAAATGGATGTCAAAACGGCTTTTCTAAATGGATTTCTTGATGAAGAAATCTATATGGAACAGCCAGAAGGTTTTGCGTCCAGCGAAAACTCGGGCATGGTATGTAAGCTTAAGAAGTCCATTTATGGACTTAAACAAGCTTCACGAAGTTGGAATCTTCGATTCGACGAGATTATTATATCGTCTGGTTTTCTCAAGAATTCGGAAGAATCCTGTGTGTATCAGAAGGCCAGTGGGAGCATGGTCGTATTTTTAGTCCTATATGTTGATGACATCCTAATCATTGGGAATGATTTAGGTATGTTACAAAGCGTCAAAGCGTACCTCGGTAAGAATTTCTCCATGAAGGACATATGAGAAGCTTCCTATGTTTTAGGGATAAAACTCTATAGAGATAGACAAAGGAGGCTGATTGGGTTATCCCAATCAACGTACATAGATAAGATATTGGAACGGTATAGTTTTCTTAACTGTAAGACAGCAAACATACCGTTCAGACATGTGATTCATCTTTCCAAGAAGATGTGTCCACAAACAGAAGATGAGAATGTTAGAATGTCTAACCAACCTTATGCTTCGTGTTGGATAGCATAATGTATGCCATGTTATGTACGAGGCCTGATATCAATTTCGCTGTTAGCGTAACTAGTCGGTATCAGTCCAATCCAGGTAATGACCATTGGATGGCCATTAAACATATCCTCAAGTATCTTAAAGGCACTAAGTATAAGTTAATAATTTATGGAGGAAACGAACTGCAAGTTAACGGGTATACGGATTCTGATTTCCAATCGGATCCCGATGATAGAAAGTCTACATTTGGATTCATATTTACCCTTAATGGAGGTGCAGTTTGTTGGAAGAGTTCCAAACAGGGATCGACAGCAGATTCCACCACTGAGGCGGAATATATTGCAGCTTCTGAAGCTGCAAAACAGGCTGTGTGGATAAAGAACTTTATCACAGAATTGGGAGTTGTCCCAAGTATCGAGAATGTGATTCTGTTATACTGTGATAATACTGGAGCCATTGCGCAAGCAAAGGAACCGAGGACGCATCAGAAGTCGAAGCATGTGGAACACAAGTACCACATCATTCGAGAGATTGTGTCGCGAGGGGATATTGTCGTGTGCAAGGTAGCGAGTGAAGATAATGTAGCAGACCCGCTGACGAAGGCCATACCTCCGAGGTTGTTTGATAAACACGTGGAGTCGATGGGTATTAGATACAATCGTTATTGGCACTAGAGCAAGTGGGAGATTTTGTTGGGGTTGGTGCTCAGAGCGCCAATTCCCAGTTGTATTTCTTTTGAATACTTATGTAAAACATTATTATTATGAATAATATATGCAATTCTATAATATAATGTATCTTTTTATATGGTAAGACGTAATGACCTTAGAATGACTAGTCATGGTACAGTTGCAAAAGCGTCGCAACTGACATTGAGTTGTATCATGACGTTGTCATTCTCAGACGGTTCATGGTCAAGGTTTACACTACTTGGTCAGTAAAGTAAACCCGTTGAGACCGGTATATGTCGTATACTGAAATATATGATTCCAATGGTTTCTCAATGAACATAAGTTTTAGAGACTAGTATAGACGTGTGGGTGTTTATAGCGGATAAACACTGAACGACTCACCGAAGATTCTTAATGGATGGTACACCAACGTCAATAAGAATCTTATCGGGTTGAGTAGCACTTGTGATTCTTATACTTTGGATGCCATTGTGGGCACATGAGACATCTTCTACACTTAGATGGCAGTCACGTCACCGATCTATTTAGATCAGACCTCCGCCTGTTCGTTGGGTGTAGATAGATCCTCAGGGTGTCCTATGTGTATCAAGATAGGATCCGTCAGTTCTGTGTACCAGAGCATAGGTAGTCCATATGAGTAGCAATCAGATAAAACCATGGGCCCGTAGTAAAGTTTAGAAGCTAGTTCTAAACATTGTTTTTGAGATTGCTAATAGAATAGTCGACTAGATAATCCCCATAGAGATTTGACGTTTACATCTATATCTCTGGGATATATCCGGATACCTGTGACGGAGGAATTATACATTTGCCATGACCTCGACCTGTATGATTCAGCGAGTTTATCCGTGATCGTCATAATTTACGGGTGGATAAATTATGAACACGAAATTTGATTTCGTGACGGATATACCTGAATCTAGAGAGTCTCAATAATGAAATATACTCGTAGAGCACTAGAGTAACATGCAGGTTATTAGCTAGTTAATTAAAATTTCTAAAAAATGGATTTTTTTTTTTACTTTGACCATAATTATTGCCTATTCACAATCCACATGTATGGATAGACTTACACAATGTTCGGTTACAGTTTACGGTTACGGTTCGGTTACGTTTCAACCGTATTTTTTTATTTAATAATTTTTTAAAATATTAAATAATAAAAAAAAAAATTATAGTTCAACCGTAAAAAAAGCCGGTTCAATAAGATTTTTTTACGGTTGAATCAGATTTATTACGATTGAACCGTAAATTCGGTTTAACTATCCGTTGGAAAATACACCAACCGCAACTGAACCGGATCCATCCGATTCGATTACGATCAACGGTTCGATTGGTTAACGATTCGATTACGGTTCGGTTACGATATGAAACCGCAATCGTGTACATATAGTTAAAAACAAGAAGCTTAATTACAAAATTTACCAACTCAATCTGCAAATAGTTGTACTTTTGTTGATGCATGTACACCACTTGTCTGGTGAAATAATTGCATGAGTTGGAAAAAGGATACAAAACCATGAGTTGCAAGGAGTAACAAGTAAGAACTAAAACAAATTTTCTTATTCATGCAAATAAATGCAAAATTATTTTTAAAAAACAAACCCACTTACATGCGCAATCTCCTATATCTATTCAAGGGTCAAAAGAAAATTGTAAAATTATCAACCATCCAAAAAGAAAAGATATTCAACTAATTGTGGACATCTAAAAATTTACAAGTAAATTTATAATTTTAAATAAAAATATTATTTTCTCTAATTCTCAAACTTAAAATATATATATATTGAGTCGATTTTTACGACGCTTTGTGATAGATTTTTGTGATATTTCCGACGTAACATCAATTACTTCTATCACTTTCCGGTTGTTCTTTATCTTTTATTTTTGGGTAATAAAAAAACATGTATTTTTAGTCCAAAGCTTCCTAATGAATATGCTAAATGAGAAATTATTAAAACATGGGTAATCAAGAACATAGATGTAGTAACATTTCAAAATTAGAAAAAAAAAATATTTATTTATCGTTTGATATAGAGTTTGTTGAGCTTATAAGTTATCTTACTCTCTAAATCCAATACTTATAAGATAATTTATACTCTCGATCAATACTCTATACCAAACGATATTAATAAAATAAATTTTAGGAACTTCGAGTATGTAATAAAAGAAGCTTCAGTAAACATTCAAGAGTGATTGTTGTGTTTTTAATTAAAAACACTGAAAAATTAGGCCGAGTTTGATATAAAGTATTATAAAGAGATTATAAACTAACTTATGAATTATGAAACAAAAGTTAGAGTGTAAGCTAGCGTATAAAATAATATCATATTGTGAGATTATAATTTTATGAAAATATAAAGTATAGTTAACACTGGCGTTAAATATGTGTTTGGTAAGTTCACAAAACTCTACATCAAACATTACCTCATTTTTATAGATGTCGTGCCTTCTTGTCTACTGTGACATGAACATGGGTATAATCATTTTGAACTTTATTTTGTCTTTGATATAATTTTATAGTTAATATGTAGAATTAAAATTGAGTAATTCACTAAAATTATCTCCTACTATGATTATATATTTTTATGATTATTATGGAGATAATAATAATATAATTTCTTAAAATCTACTTATATTACTAACTTTTCAATAAACTCGTGGATAACATCGTTCAACAACCTTTTAATAAAAATGGTAAAGATAACAAAAATTTAAATATCAACTCAGGGAAAGAGATATAGGACTCAATATATTAGCATTTGCAATGTAGATGGATCAAAAAGTTATGGCAAAAAACACATAAATATTTAAAAATAAAATTATGATTCATCTTAGCTTAAATCATAATCAAATTGATTGATTCATTAAAATATTAGGGTGGTAAAATAGATTGACGAATTGAATTTGTATCGAATCTTAAATAAATCGAATCAAAATTTCATGGATTCATATTTGATTCGTTTATTAAACGAATCATAATATCAGGATTCGTATTTGATTCGTTTATTAAACGAATCATAATATCAGGATTCGTATTTGATTCGTATTAAACAAATCGAATATGAATATTCGTTTAGTCATGATATTATTAAATAACATAAATTATCATAATTTATTTACATTAATTCTTCATAAATATATAATATATATATATATATATATATATTAAATACGTAATTAATATATTTACTAAAAATACTCACCAAACATCGATAATATTTTTTTATGGTGATTAATTATAATTTCTCGAATCTTAATTAAATAATAATAATAATTAGTAAAAGAAAATAATAAAATGAATCATAAATGAGCTTAAATTCGTATTCGATTCGAATCGAATTGACCCATTTATTAAATGAATTAATTTTTTCAAACTCATATTCACTTTAAAACGAATCGAATCGAATCGAATCGAATCGAATGAATAAATGAATCCTAACCCAAATTACATCTCTGGAAAATATAAACTACCACATATGGTCGAATGAGTTAATTAATACAAGGTCAAAGTTTTAGTTGATTAACCTAAAATTGTTGTACATCACTCGTAAGCATGCCTTAAAATTTATCATTTTCAATAATCGAGGGGAAAGTTTTTATTAAACTAAAATCAGGAGCATCCCTCAAAAAGAAAAAGAGACCAAAAATGAAATAGAAAAATCTAAGGAGATATCAGCAAGCAGGGCAGCCCTAACCTAAGATTCCCGGAATTTTATACGAATTTATAAATTATATAATTTTTTATTGATAAAAGTGATTTTTTTTTTAAATTTTTTTAATTTTGGTATAATGTGTATTAATTTTTTTATTAAATTTGACGTTCATAATTTCGACCTAAATTTAAGAGTTTTAATCAACCGTCTATGTCGATTGTCTCAAGAACCACCATTGTTTGTTGGCTCAATTTATCCTAAAAATGACTAAAAATTTGATTTCAATTAATCTCAAATAAAAAATGATAAATATAGAGAGATTACAAAAATTAGCTGAAATATTGGGATATTATTGCTATTATTATGGTTTTTCATCAAAATTAGTGAGTTCAATTCATTTTTGATCAATTTATCATTCTTTCCCGAAGTACTTCTCTATCATTTTTGATCAATTCATTTTAAAACAGTGTACTTTTAAAAACTGTGCAATTAAAGTTTGATATTAAGGCTCCGTTTGGTGGAGTGTTTTACTAGCGTTTAAATATTTTACCAAACGTGTTCTTTAATGTTAGCGTTAACGCTAAGAAAATCATAATTTTATAATATGAGATTATTTTTTGACGCTAACTTATACACTAACGGTCAAATTAGTTTTTAAAATTAATGAGTTCAAATTAGTTTTTAAAAGTACATTTTTTAAAAATGAACTTTAATTGATCAATTTATTAAAATTAGCCAAATAATCTATTGAACTTTGTCCTTTTGAAGATTAAATCGAGTACCCATTGGGACAAAATAACAATGCTTTTTAATATAGGTGATATAACTCAAAAAATGATTGCGGAGAACCCCTTTTTTCTTTTTTTAGTAGAATTTTTCGAATAGGATTGAGAGTATATATCTCGTCTAGATAGACGTAAAATTTTAGATGTGTTATAAATGATCTGTATTTATTATTCCAATAAATTTCAGATTATATATATATAAACTTGTATTATTATTAAAAATCCAGTTGTTGCGAGAGAGATGACCAATACACCCGAATATATTATATCGTAGTGTAGTGTCTTAGTAGCCTTGTCTTGTACTCACCACTTTCAACTATCCACTTCCTCTCTCTCTCTCTCTTCTCTTCTCTCTAATAACTCTCTCTCTCTCCACAATTATATATTTTTTTTCTTCTCAAAGCTCAGTTGAACACATTTAATAATAAGTACACACAGCAACCATTGCAAGATGCACTTCCCTTTCTTGAAACTCTTTTCTTTGGAGCTTTTAGCTGCTGGCGCTGCTGCTGCTTCTTCTTCTTCTTCTTAAACTAGTTGCCACTTTCATGAGCTGCTGTTGCTTTTAAATATGGAGGTTATTTAGAGTTTAGATTGTGTTGTGAGTCTCCACTATCTAAATATGGATTTTGGGGTTCTGGGTTTGGAGGGTTTGTCGGGTTATGAAAACGGAGCTCCATCTCATTCTCAGCTTCAGCTCTCAGTCAATCCTGTTGGATCTAGGTTTGTCAAGAAAGAAAGATCTGAACCTGATGATGAAGCAGACAAGGCAGTTTCTAAAATGCCCAAAACTGTTGATTTTTCAGCCAACAAGGCAATGTCATTGCACCAACCCACCACTTTGTTGAGATCTAATAACAATACAAGCCACCAAGAGCAAATGCTCAGCTTCTCTTCTTACGATTCATCACAAGATCCTTTCCTCACTAAAAATACTGCTTTGATGGAGAGAAGCTCACATCAACAACTCACTGCCATTCCTCGAAGTGCAGGTTTTGTTGGTCAAATTTCTGTGGGGTTTTTTATTTTTGATTGTTAGCTTCTTTTGTGAAATAATTTTTGGGGAAATGAGTATGTCTCTCAATAGATGGATTTTGTAACAAATTTTTTTTGGGTCTAAAGATGGGATTTTTAGTCTTGCTAATGCTAAGTGTCTTCATTTTCCTTTACTGTTGAGGGTCTATTCATTACCAATTTATAGAAATTTTAGTTCCTAGTCTTGTCAAGAAAAAAGTCAAAATTAGGGCATTTGGTTTTCTTTTCTCTTTGGTATGACATTTTAGTGTGATGCTTTCTTTTCACCTGGTTAAAGTTGAATATTTCGATTACACATGCAGCTACAGGTTATGGTTATGGGTATGGAAGCTTGAATGCAAGCTTGCATGGATCTATTTCTGGAGCTAGAGGACCATTTACTCCATCTCAGTGGATTGAGCTAGAACACCAAGCCTTGATCTACAAATACATCATAGCAAATGTGCCTGTACCTTCTAATTTGCTCATTCCTTTCAAAAAATCCCTGCATTCATTTGGCTTGCCTTATTCTGCATCATATGCTCCCAATCCATGTAAGCTCCCCACTAGACATGTATTACTGATCTTTCTATGTTTTTATTCTTAGTGCTGTTATTTTATCTCATTTTTGTTTTATTTTTATTATCAGAAAATTACTTTTGAAGGAGGATAATGGGGTGTTGGTTTGTTTTGTGCATGATTGCTGAAATGAACTTTTTAAAATGATGATCAGCTGATTTTTCTGTGAAGTTTTTAGGATCTCATGTGCATACTAGTTTTTCTTTGTTACTTTTAAAAGGATATTTCGGAATTTGCAGTTAAGTCTTACAGTTTTTGCAGAAATCAAGGTGTTTTATGTTAATCTTGGATTTGCAGAAATTTGATGTAATTTTAGTCATAAAAGTAATGTTGCCTTGGTTTGATCTAAAGTTCATCTTCTCTATTTTCTGAAAGTATTCTTTCGTAATATACGTAGATGGATGGGGCTCTTTTCACCTGGGTTACTCTGGGAACACTGATCCTGAGCCAGGGAGGTGTCGCCGGACAGATGGAAAGAAATGGCGGTGCTCAAGGGACGCTGTTGCAGACCAAAAGTACTGTGAAAGGCATATAAATCGGGGCCGCCACCGTTCAAGAAAGCCTGTGGAAGGCCAGATTGGCCATGCCGCCTTTGCCGCCTCTAATTCAAAGGTGGTTCCAACGACTTCATCCGCGTCAACGTTGGTAATAACCAATACCAATGGTGGTACGTCCAACAACCTTGCAATCACTCAGCGTGAGATAAAAAACTTGCAGCCGGTTGCTGCCAATCCTTCTGCAGATGCCCTTGTCAGCAGGTGAAAAATAACACTTTAGAACTTGAGCTCTCATTTTCTGTTTATTTCTTAATCAGCATTTTTGCCCTTTAAATATGATGTTGCCCCTAAAACTCTTTGCATACTATACTCTTTTCTTTTCCTTCACTTTACAGGAGATCCAATTATTTCATTTTACTTTGGTGACCGACTTTTCATGTAGTTTAGACTTAAGATTCTGTTCCTAGGATAAATTAATGAAAATTTTGATTTTTTGCAAAGTAATTTTTATCTTTAGAAAAGGCTCTATTATGAAAAGAAGCATGCAATATCATATGAGTGGACTTGTTCATTTTCTTATCCTTGCTCTTTTATCTTAGATGTTATTCTTTTAGCAATATTTATACTATTTCATCCTAAGCAAATAGAATGTCTGTGGCAGGGTACAAGATTCACGGAGCCTTTCCACGATGGCTTCTATCATCAACCTGAAACCCAATGAATCTACTTTCAGTTTTCCGAAACAAGATATCACATTGGAAGAATCCTCTCAGTCGGTGTTTGGACTTGTTTCCTCCAATTCCCTCCTTAATCCTTCTCAGCCAAGCTCATACTTGAATTCCAAAAGCTATGGTGAGTCGTTTCTAGTCTTCAATGACCAAGAAACCCAAGACCATCACCCCCTCCGGCAATTCATTGATGAATGGCCCAAGGATGAGTCTAATCGTTCTGTCATTACTTGGCCTGAGGAGCTTAAATCAGACTGGACCCAACTGTCAATGTCAATCCCGATGGGCCCTCCAGAGTTCTCATCATCCTCATCCTCTCCCACCCATGAGAGGCTTGCACTATCACCTCTTAAATTATCTCGTGAGCTTGACCCTATGCATGTTGGTTTGGGGATGAATAATGACCTTGTTGAGCCAACCCAAAAGCAGACTAATTGGATACCGATTTCTTGGGGTAATTCAATGGGAGGTCCTTTAGGAGAGGCCTTAACCAGCACCATTAACAATGTGAATACCTGCAAGAACTCATCTCTTAACCTTTTAACCGAAGGGTGGGATGGCAGTCCACAATTAGGATCTTCTCCTACCGGTGTCTTACAGAAGTCAACTTTCCATTCGCTTTCAAATAGCAGTTCAGGTAGCAGCCCTGTAACTGAGAACAAGAAGACACATGATGGAGCAAGCCTCTGTGATGATGTGGTTGGTTCAACCCTAGTAAGTTCCTCCTCTTTACCATCTATGTAATTGGCGGGCAAACAATCGCAGAAAAGTGATGGAATTGAAGTGCAGGAGTCTGAAGCAAATTGATGAGTAGTAGAAGCCTTTGCAGCAACTCTTTTTATTTACATTAATTTCTTTTATCTTGTTCCTTTTCGGCTTGTGGTTCTAAAAATTTCGGAAATATGAACTTAATGGCTATTCCAATTTATAGGCATTGGCCACTTTTAATGGAAGATGCTATGGTTAGCTATAGTATATGTGAATTGAAGTGATTTATGATCTGTTTTAATTTTCTTTTGTACTGCTACTGCTTGCTCTTGCTGTCTGATTGTCATTTTCTTTAATGAGAGGGATAAATGGGAATCCAAAGCATATGAACTCTACATTAGTATTGTAATATCGGTATTATTATGTACCGCGTGCTCGTAATTGAGAAGTATGGTGTTGGTTCTGATATTACGAACGCGGGACTAATGAAAGACAACACTGATTCATGCCCATCTTTGCATGCATTATGGAGTTTCGAATTTCAATTTCTTAGAACCATTTTCAATGGGAGATCACAGAAAACTAGATTTTGAAAGCAAAAAAACAAAGCAGTGGGGTCAAAACTGGTCAATGATTATGGTGCAATTCATAAAGCCAAAATCAATACAACTAACTTCCAAAATACATATTGATTATTGATGATCTTCTGTTGGGCCATGCTTTCATGTTGATAGATTTTTTGAAAGATATGCATCTACATAATTGAATTCACAGCTGAAGAGTGGGGTGAAGTTTCCTTGACTCCAGACAGGAAGCACTCCTGTGGCCAGGTCACCCAGCAGGGCGCGGCCATGCTCCCCACTGAGTTGACTAGCCATATGGTTCGGAATGGCCCAGCCAGCCAGGGCCAATTGACAGGACAACTACTTTGTTCATTGGCTTGACGTTAAGTCGCCATGTTTAAAAGCAGGGGCCAATTTTGAAGAAAATTTGCTGAACATGGCCCATACCAATTACCAAATAAATAATTGTAACCAGTACTGATTTAACTTTTTTTTTTTTTTTTTTTTTTTCCTGATAAAAAAGGAATTCATGTTTGATATTTTCACTGTTTTATGTTTATGAAAATTTCTGTACTAGTTTTGTTTTTTACTAATTGTCTGGTCAGCAACAGATATGATTGCAAATTGACCACACCTGCATAAAGTTGACATAAAGAGTAAAGACCCCCATCACTCAGATTGCACTGCTAAAATTATTTAATCCTCAAAGATAAAGTTGCAATTTTGGGTAGACTCGGCCGTTGCGGTTCCGTTCCGCAAGTGTGGAACCGGAACCTTGAACCGAATCGGTTCAAGGTTCCAAGATTTTTTTTTTTTAAATTTTGAAAATTAATTAAAATAAATGAGATTAATTTTATAAATAAAAAAAATTATTACATTGAAGAGCTTGAGCTTAAATTTTTAAAAATTTAAGTTGCCTACGTATCCTCCAAGGGTGAGAGGAATCAAAGCTCACGTAGTTCCATTACAATTTTAAGACATATCCCCTTTGTAAATTATAATTTTACAATTATCAATCATCATTATCAGTTGATCATTCGGCTCCGGTTCCACTTGCACTTGTTGCAGAAGCATTATCGAACAAATCTTCAAAATCATCAGGGGCATCTTCTTGTTGTCTCAGATCAGCTCGAGTCCAATCATCCACACAAGCTGTTGCTTCTAGAGTGCTTGGATGTAATGAAGATCGCCCAGCTTCCAATATATTACCTCTCAAGCTGAAGGCTTGCTCAACCGCAACGGTGGAAATAGGTGCTGTCAATATCTCTTTAGCAATAATAGATAAAACATGATATATATTTTGATGCCGGTTCCACCATTCAAGGAATTTAAAATTTTTACTGCATAAATTTTCATTAGAAAACTCAAAATTTGTAGATAAATAATTATCTAATTCAAGGTTATTAGTTGTCGTATCCCTAGTTTTTTTATTTCGTTGCAATAACCAACGATCCCATGCGCTAAGTCTTGTTTGAATTACCGGTTCGTTACTACTAGATTGACCTAATGTTCATAAGTTATATCTTACAATATAATCATTAAATAAAATAATTAAATCACTTCTTAATTTCGTCATTATGCTCGTAATATCAATTCATCTAATATTCATAAATAACCATAGTAAGCTTGTAAACCACCATTCAAACCTTCTAATTTAAATATAAGGATCAAAAAACAAAAAGCAGCAATAAGATAAAGTAAATGAATTTCTCTAAAATAATTCAACCATTTTACCTTCATAGCAGTAATGGCTTCCAACAAAACAATATCATTAGGGTCGTCACTGTCAACATGCTCATCGAGAGTGCCAACAATATTCAAACTCTCAAGAAGAAATAAATGTGATGTAGGATAATAAACACCGCTAAAAACTAAAGTAGCATCATTAAAAACTCTTAAAATATCTAAAAAAAATCACAAATATCCCATTGACTAGGATAAAGTGTGATATTTTGAACATGTTGAGAAAAAAAACTAACTAATGCATCTTTGTATTGAAATGTGTTGACATAAAAGAAAATAAGTAGAATTCCACGTGTTGGAACATCTCTTGAAAATTTAATCGGTTTAATACCATTTATTTTACAAAACTTGGTCCATTCTCTCCTAACTTGAGAATATGACCAAATACAGTTAAGTGCCGTTTTAATTGGATCAAGGAAAGGTGATAATAATTTTAGTCCGTCTTGCACACATATGTTAAGGACATGACATGTACAACGAATATGAAAAAATCGACCCCCTAAATTTGGTTCACATAAGGATTTTAAATCATGAATGGATGCAGTATTTGCAGATGCATTATCAAATCCAATTGTTAAAATTTTTTCTACTACTAAACCATATTCATCAAAAATTACCTTCATCATTCTATAAATATTATGTGCAGTATGTGGGTCATCAAAAACTCTAAATGCAATAAGTCTTTTTTGCATGGTAAATGATGCATCAATCCAATGACAAGTCACACCCATGTATGAGTGTGTTTGCCAATGGTCACTCCAAATATCAGAACATATAGAAATACGACATTTCATCTATTTAAATATTTCATTTAAAATAATTTTACCATCTTTATATAATTTGAAAATATGACGTTTTGTTGTGTTTCGAGTCATTCTACATGCAGCAGGGTTTAAAACATTATGCACGTAATTAGTAAAATGAAGTTTTTCACCAAAGCTTAAAGAAAAATGTGTCATACAAGTTAATTTCGCAAATTCTTCTCTATTTTTTGCATCAGAATATTTAAATAAATCTACACTACTCGTACCTCTACTAGATGATGCGTACCTGCCCATTTGAGTTTGCGTCGTATCAATGCCAAGTTCAACCGGATGATGTTTTTCCATGTGCTTGATCATATTGCCGTATCCACCAGAAAATTTATAGATAACCTCACAGTAGTTGCAAATTGCTTGTTGTGAACCATCTTCTAGGCGTTCCAAATTAAAATGAATTTTGAAAATATCCGAGGACCGAGCCTTAACTTCTCTTCTCCGTGATTGTGCACTGACACTAGGGCCGCTCTCTTGGGTTGGCATATTTGACATTATGTTCTCAGATGAGCTTGCCATTTTTTTTTTTGAGAAATTAGGAAGAAAAATAAGAAATGAAATTGCAAATTGCAAATGATAACAAATTAACAACTAAATGAATTGAGATTGAGAATAAGATTATAAGAGAATTGTATTTAAGTGAGATTGAGAATAAGAGAATTATAGAAAATGAGAGAGTTGAGAATTTGGTGTGATGAAATTATGAAAAATGAATCCTATTTATAGAATTTTAGAATTTTTTTGATACCCAAAATGCCCCTAAATATAACTGTTTTATTACCGTTATTAGGGGTACATTAGTAATTTACATTTTAAATAATAAAATTTTATTTTATTTTTAAATTTTTTTTATTTGGGCAGGGAGCCAAACGGCTCCCCCCCAACGGCTAATAGCCGTTTGGGTAGGGTTCCTGTTGGAACCGTAGAACCGGTGGAACCGTGGCGGGTCTAATTTTAGGAACAAATTTATCTTCTTCGGACATGTTCAATGTAAATCGCAACCTACACTTTCTTTTGATGCAACTTTGAGAGAACTGTAGGCATTGCATTTTCGCATGTGAAACCCGGTGATGAGTCTCAGTTGGAGGCACTACCGTTTTTAGCTAAGGATATTGCGGGAACGGAGGTCGGAAGGGAGATCCGAAATAAGTACGTCATCAAGTCCATTTCACAGCTCACTGTCTTCGTTAGTGCTGCGTTCGTTACTTCGTTCGAACGTCAGGCAGATTGCGGACGTTCGTGTGCGTTCGAATTGGCGTTCGAACGGCGTCGGTGTTTCTGGTTTTGCTGCTCCCTCGCACCCCAACCCAATTAGCTCCCCAAAGCCCATAAAACACATCCCAATTTAATTAAATTAAACATTAAATATTAAATAAAATATTTAAACCATTTACCAATTAAATAAAACACAAAATATAATCATACCTAATTAAGATAAATCAAATATATTACTTCCTAACTAAACAAATCACATACTAAATTAAAAAGATGTCATGCCTACTTAAAATCAATCATAACAAATTAAAGATATTGACTTCCTAATCTAGCCAAGATTTGTCCCCCCTCAATCTTTGACTTTCCTTGCTCAACAACAAATCAAATCCTCCCTTTAATGCACCAAATCCATTCCTTGTGAGACAAGGTGAAGCCCTAGCCTTTCTCTATATAAACCACACCTCTCCAAGCCATCCCACTCTCCTAGTTCACGCTCATCACAAGAAATAAAAAGAAGAAAAGAATTTCCAACGCCTAGCTCATACACATAATAACAAACAACTCTCTTCACCCCCACTCTCAAATTACCGAAAACAACAAGCCCTCAAACACTCTAATATTACCGAAAATACAATAGCCATTCACACCCCCTCCAACCACCAAAACAACTCCTAATCACCACCGAAAATAGCAATCCCCTAAGCCTCCACACATTACCAAAAAATATACCCCCAAACGACAGCCCAAACACGCCCCAAACAGCCACTAAAGTACCCCCGAACAGCAGCCCCCTTCCCACCAAAACTGACCCAAACCAGTCCCTAAATCACGCCCAAACAGCAATAATTTAACCCCTAAAACAGCAGCAAAATACACTTAAAACATTGCCTAAAAATCTTAAAAACAGTAACATAAAGAGTCTGCATTCATAATCCTTAAAATAATCACACACACAACTGCACTAAGAACCCACACAAACTTGGAACAGTTCATTGAAACGTCAAAACAGGTGGCCTGAGCAGTGAGCAGCAAAACAGAGGCCGAGCAGAACGGAGTTCGAACCGCAAGCAAAACAGCAAAGCAGTGAGCTAGGACGCTAAACCAGTGAACCGGAGAAGTTGAGGAGCTGTACCCTTCCGACGTCCGTGAAACGCAAGCCTGAAAGTTGGCAAAAAGGTTAGACCTGAGGGTATCTTTCACACTCGTTTTTTTTTGTATTATTTATTAAATATTACTTGCATGATTGTCATGTTGAAATGCATGTTGTGGCCATTGAGTAGATAAATATGCATGAATTATGAGATGTAGATGTTGTGGCTGTGGAATAAAATGAGAGACGTGTCAACTCTCGCGGTATATCGGATGGAAACCCGGACATAAATTTCATAGCCGATTCCGAATGGACGGTAATATGATCTGTACTCGGGACACAACTCCACGTACCGCTTGAGTAAACGACACCCTCTTTTGTTTTGTGTTGCTTTTGTTTATTTTTCGTCACTTGAATTCTGTATGTTGTTTATTTATGCATGATTCAATCGAGTGCATGGGCTTAGTAAGTGGAATGAAAGATCCCCTATGGGGAGGGGTTAAAGCCCTTTACCACAATACTTGCCGCGCAGGTTGATGTGTGTTCGGTTGGATGCAAGATACGTTCAATCGGGCATACTTAGTTTGATATTATTGTCTTTATCTTTTTATGCATGGTTCAATCAAGCGCATGGGCGTAGTAAGTGGAATGAAAGATCCCTTATGGGGAGGGGTTAAATCCTTTACCACGATGCTTTGCCGCGCCGGTTGGTGTGTTCGGATTGGATGTGAGATGTGTGTTCAATCGGGCATACTTGGTTTTGATATGATTGGCTTTATTTTTGTATGTATAATGCGATCGAGCGCATGGGCTTAGTGAGTTAGTCCAAAGGTCCTCTATTTGAGAGACGAAGAGCCTAAAAGGCCACCTTTGTGACACTACTTCGCCGCGCTGGACGAAGTGTGTTTGGGTTGAATGTACGTTCAATTGGGCATACGAAGTCCTACACTTTTATTCTCTTTATTTCATGTGTTGTGATGTGATGCACATGGGCTTAGTATGTTGGTCTAAAGGTCCTCTCTTTGAGAGACCAAGAGCCCCAAAAGGCCACCTTTACGGCAGTATACTTCGCCGCGCCCCTTTATTTTGTTGTTTATGTATTGCGTCCCATTTCATGCATCAGGTCTGTTCCCGTTCGAACGCGTTTACGAACGCAACTCGAACGCGCGATCAGGTCTCATTTCCGTTCGAACGCGTTCACGAATGCCATACGAACGTGAGCATTCTGTTTCATTTCCGTTCGAACGCGTTCACGAACGCCATACGAACGTGAGCATTCTGTTTCATTTCCGTTCGAACGCGTTATCAAACGCCATACGAACGCGAACCTTCTGTTTACCGTTCGAACGCGTTTACGAACGCTACACGAACGCGAACACACTGAACTGAGACATATTCATCACATGTCATGTATAATTGTTTCTTAGGTGATTTTTTTATGGAACCACACATAGTCATTCTTATCTTTGTGCACATAATAATGAAAAAACATGTTTATTCCATTAGTTGCGTCATTTGCCTTAGTCTTGATTTAACGCATTACGATTCATATACCTATGCCATGATGACTTTGGAGTATTATTTCTTGTGATATATCGGACGGAAACCCAGACATAAATTCCGTAGCCGATTCCGAATGGACGGTAATGCGGTCTGTACTTGGGATACAATTCCACGTATCACTTGGAAAAGTGCTCACATGTATGCTTGTGCGGTTATTATGAATGCTTGTTTTTCTTGAATATGATATGCTGAATGAAGTTGTATGTTCGTTGTTACTTTGAGGTATTTTCAGGCATGTGTTCTTAGATGTGAGATATATGTGAAATGTATGTATAAGTTTTATTTTGTACCTGTGAATTTAGAAGCATGATACTCTTGGAAATAAGTGCTACTTAAGTCTGATTAAATTATTACATAAATCATGTCATTACAAGTGGCATAAGTAAGGGACCATTCCGAACCCAATGGTTTGAGGTCTTCCCTTGCGAGGGGTGAGTGCGGCCTTAAATCTCATTTTCCCGGTTCACACCGGGTGGCGACTCCATTATTCTCCGGTTTAGTCCCCCGTGGCTACTCCGTACTCCCGACCGGGCCGCGAGCCGGGACAACATGCGTCGCCCAGTTCCTGTGTTCCCACAAGAACAAAAAGGCCTGCAGTGTTCACAATGCCCGTAGATCGGTGGTGTAGTATTTAAGATTTATTTTGAGGTTTTGAGTTCGAATTTAGAGAATATGTTTTTTTTATAAGAGCCTGAGATAGTCAGAAGATTTTACCTGCTATACTTAAATCCGGAGGAAGTGATTTGACGGTGAGATTTCAACGATTCAAAAAAAAAAGGAAATAAAGAAAAAAGAGGCCTGCAACATTGAGCGAAACCACATTTCAGCTTATTATGTAATGTCAGTAATATTTTATATTTTAAATGAATGTAACAACTCAAACACTGATCACTATAAGTGTTTTCTTATGATATATGTGTAATGTCTTAAAATCTAATTAGATATGACTTGGGAGCCTCGAGTAGCCCTGAACATCGGTGTTACACGGGTTTAGTCATGTACTCTCTCGCATTTATATGACCGTGTATGTATGGAATCGATATATATATATATATATTTTGAAATCATTGGAAATCCTACCGTCAAATCACTCATTTCGGGCTTTAGCGGAGCAGGTAAAACCCCTCTGATATCACTGACTCTTACAAAAAATTCACATCCGGGTAAATATCATCAGATTCATGCCTCTAGACATCAGAAAGGATGACTCACTAAACGAGAGCGTTACAAATATCGCACAAGCCCAATATTGTGATACTTGAGTCAAATGTCATTAAAAATAACGTGCAACGATTTTACTATTACAAAGGCAAAAGATTTGTTCCCAGCTCCCGATTCTTAAACGAGACAAATAATCACGAATTCATTTAAATGATGAAGTTAATGACAGTGAGACAGAGAGCCATTTTTCAATAAGATTAAAGGGAGTGGCAACTGAGAGAATGTTTGTGATAGCAGCCGATACTATTGATTAATCTAACCTGGGAGGCATAGAAGAGAAAATAATAAAATTTCGCAGCGGCTTAACTGGCTCGTAATGTAATGATCCTAAAATTTCTAGTAAGGATATTATTGTCTTTTCACCTAAAAGTCTTTGGTCAAAATTTGAATTTTTGAGTTTAGGGATTGAATAATAAATTTTCATTAATTTACTTCAATTTTTATTTGACCAAAATTTTGGGGACATGACTGAAATTTTACAGAGCATTATAAATTATAAAAAAAAAAACCATTCTTCTCTCTTTAAAAACCTTGGGCTGCATTTCATTTTTTTCCTTTTTATTTTATTTTCTTCCTCAACAGGCGTCCCTGCCATTTTGCTTATTCTTTACATTTTCATTTTTCAATTTTTTTTTTTGTTCTTCATCAATCATCATCACGGAGCAGTTTGGTGGCAGCCATGTCGCCGGAGATGGCTGTTTTCCGGCGAAGAGAGAGCTTGAAGATTTCGACGGTTTTTTTTCCGATTCACGGCAAATCGGAACTCTGTTGGCACGTGACCCCTGTCATTAGGACGACAATGCAGCGGTGCGGTAATGCGCCGGCACGTGAAGGCCACACGCTGACGTGTCTATGCAGAATCTTGTATTTGACAACCCGGGTCCGTTGGTTCGACCCTTCGTGCGGTAATGATCCCGAACTCTAATTTTGTGTATTTGTCGTATTTTTACGCATTTAATTAGCAATTTTGGATTATTTGAATTTTAATTATTTATTTCATGACAGGTGTTCAAATTTAAATTGTGGAAATATTTTGAATATTTTCCATATGATTTTATATTTTCTTTTATTTTAAAGTCCCAGAACATGTTTTGAAATTTTATATTTTGGTCATTTTTGACCAAATCATGTTTTGATTTTTTGATCATTTTCTGGTGAATTTTTGACAATTTAATTGATCTTATTATAATTTTACTTTATATATTGTTGATGGTGTTTTCAGGTCCTATGTTATTTAAGG